>CANUEY010047053.1:0-24045 GCA_948099555.1 Croton setiger
TAATCGAGGAACTGATTTATCAAATCAGATTCCACATTCTCTATAATCCAACTGATTACAGTTGAATCTACTTGAGCCCACTTCTGATATTCAGGGCTAGAAATGGAGGGAGGGGAGGCAGTGATGTGCCTGAGCCTCCCCCGGCTACTAATAGCTAAGTACATTAGCTTTGACCATTTTGTGTAATTCTGACTGTTTAATTTTTCTGGAATGTTGATTTTATGGTTGGTTTCTGTGACAGGTTTGTGGATGGCTAATTGTTGGAGTAACTCCAGAAGGTGGTTCATGGAGGCAGAGTTCCCCACTGTTTCTGTTGTGAAGGAACTAGCTTCTTCTGCCATTGAGGTAAGTTGGTAGATGATGAGCAAATAAATTTTTAGGCCCTGTGGCCGAAACAAAGCTTTGATACCATGTTTCAATTTGATATCAGAAGGATTGGTTTTGGAAGAGTTCTTGATTTTTATTCAATTCATTCAAAGAGCTTACATATGTGTATACAGATTATAGACTTTATATTACAGAACACAATAAATATAATTGAATGAAAAATATTTGATAATAAAACGCTTGATTCTGTTTGATATGATTTTGAATTCCTTCCATGTTTTGCTTGATTCTTTATTTTCTTTCCTTTCTTTCATCACTTGCTTAATTTATACCTTTATAATCTTGATTGTTCGATATTATTATTATTTTTTTTTTTTATATTCAGATATGGGTTTCTAATTAATAATTATACATTCATTTTCAAGTGAAAAATTAGTAATTTTTGAAATTTTTTTATGAACAATATTATACATAATAATGACAAACAGGCATAAGTTCGACAAATGCCAAATTGGGATGCATAAGGATGAAAGGCAACAATATAAAATAAAGAATCAAGGTTTGACTTTGGACTAAAAATGGAGGACTCTTAGGTGGAACCCATTTGAAACTTAATTGCAGGGCCCTTAATTAATTACATTTTTCTTCCTATATATATAAACCTTTCATGTCAATTAAGTCATTGGATGATATGATGGATGTCTACACAAAAACATAAATATAAATTTTTATTGAATAATTAGGAAATTGGAATATAAGAATTCGATTCCATGTATATATGTCTGTGAAGAAAGTGGGAGATGAAGCTGACATTAGGTATAAGTTTGTGGAGGGAATGAGGTCAAAACCACACACAATTAAAATTTTGCCATACGTGGTGGTGTTGTGTTGGAGTCAGCTTAAGGGCTTCTTTTTTCCTATCCATTAACTTAGGGGCATATATCCCTTCAATAGTGCACATTCCACCACTTAAGGCTCGTCTTTAAGTCTTTGGATCTCTCTTCCAAGACCAAAACTCTTTTAGCTTTACACTTATAAAAAAAACAAAAATGCTACTTATAAAATGGATACTCCGAATCAAATAGTTAAATCTGATATTTATTGTCCAAAATATCTTCGATCAAAATGGTATAAATATCATCGCATCACTTTCTCTTATTCAATTTTTCCATTTATGGAGTACTTAAAAAACAAGAATTCTAAAGACGCTCCTGACTTAGTAAAACGATAGAACTAAAGGTGATTACCAACCCTTGAACTAATAAGCTACGATTTAACACAATCTAACTATTTTTTACATAATATCACATGGGGTCTTTGAGTAAATGATTAGGCTTTGAAATGTATGAATTAAATGGTCTTCTTGACCACTAAAATCAATGTGAATTTGAGGAAATGGGTTCAAGACTTAAATATTTCTTTCTTAAGCAAAATCAAGTTTTCAAGCAATCATTGTGACCAACTTAGGGTATTTGTGTATTTTTCTTTCTTTCTTCTTCTTCGATGTCACACATGAGGTTGCCTACCTACATTTTTTAGGGCAAAAATTAAAAAAAATGGACCCATTATTAGGATATTTATTTATAAAGTTTGGTTATATGTTTTTTAATATATAGTTCATTGTATTGCATCATGTATTAATTATATGTAACTTGAAGAAAAAGAGGACAAAAATTGTCCTCAATTGGCGACATAAATCGTGGGTTGCTTGTAAATAATACGTCCAAAAAAATCCATGTGATCAAGGACAAACATTAGGGAATAAATATTTACAAGTATATAGTATGTTTTTATATATAAAACCTATAAACAAAACCCAATAATACATTTGCTGATTCATAATATATACATCTTAATATACAATTGGCAAGTAGCATTTGATCAAATAATTTTAATAATTTAATATATGTATATGAATTTGGATTTATTTTTTTTAGAATAAAGTTTCATTTCAGTTTTATTTATTTGTCCATAGTTATAAAGGGACAAACTTGTTTAATTTATTTTCGGGATTTTTTAAATAAGTACTATCTCAGTAATTAAAGTGCTAATTTGGCTATTTGGTTGGATTTTGGTGTTTGGACTGTTGGGGGTATTCTAAATATTTATTATATTATAAAGTCTTCTATAAATTAAAATTAAGTTTTTGTAAATTATTCAACTTTGCGTCATAACATTTTTCTGCTTATGATGACAATTCAGTTTCAATAAAATAAATACATTCACTATTCCTCTCTATTTGCGCTTGTAAAGCATGCGCTAAAAATAACTCACATAATAAATTTCTTCAATTTATACCCAAAATATAAACTTTTTCGATTTTATTGATACACTCTTATGCAAAAAAATTTCTAATTTCTCGAAATAATAGTACAAAACATCCATCACAGATAATATCTGAATAATGAGTATAAATATAGATTGACACGAATAAAACGTATTAAAAAGTGAAGAAACTATGTACGCTGTAGACTTTTGTTTATGAAAATATACGTAGGGACGGATTTAGAACAAGATGGAGAGTGCAATGACTCTCTTCAAAGTTTTTAAAATATACGTAATAAGAAGAGTACGAAAAGGATATAATCCTTTAGTGGCTCATTGAAAAAATACACAAACGCTAACTTATTAGTTGGCTTCGTCTTTGAATGTATGGTATGGAATTTATTAGATGCTTCAGATTTTCATTTTCTCTTAAAATTTGATTATACCATTTTACAAAAAGTCCTCTACAACAAATGGGTAGGACTAATGTTTTACGGGTCTATGTCTATTCATACAATTGTTTAAAATCCTATATTGACCAACTTCACTAAGAAATGTTTAATAATGACAAAAGGCAAGAAAAGTCTAATAGAAAAAGGGTGGGATTAATACATGTAGAGATATTTTTTGTTTCTTTTGATTATTATATGTAATTGGTATGATATCTTTTAATCAATGTCTTAGCAATAGTAAAGCAAGCAAGATTAAGTATAAAATGAAATCAATTGTGAAAGGGATTAATGATTATTGTGTTTAAGAAAAATAAAACCAACATGTATAAAATGTTAAAACCTATGATGAATGAGGATGCAGGCATTTGGGAGACCACCACCCACTTGTTGTAATTGAGAACAAAGAGAGGAGAGGAAAGGAGGGATCCTCCTAGCAAATCCCACTCGGGTGGGTTTGACTTCAATCAAATTAGGGCAACCATACCCATCATTACATGATAGAGCAACTTATTTTGAGTGGAGTAAGTTTGTGATTATGGCTCTATATACTCCTCCTCTTATGCTCTATTGGATTTGGGTCCCGACTCTTTTAATTTCTAGATTGATATATGGTTTTTTGATTTATAGGTGACTAAGATATTTAATCATCATTGAAAAATACAATATTAGTGTATGGTAAATACTTGGTATATGCAACATCAAATGAATACAAGTGGTCTATTAGTAAAAGAATGGATAATGAAGTTATTAATTAATTGGTCGTAGGCTCGTATTCTTGATTCTACTACAGTAAATAATCTTGGATTTCTCCAAACATTAAACAAATGAAAATGGTTTCAGATGCAAAGAACCTTACTACTTAATTAGGTCCCACTAAACTAAGTTTAGTGATAAATAGAGGCTTAAGTAAAGAGAAGAGGAAGTGATTCCCTTGCCAATACAACTACTTAACTCCATTATTATACCACACTAGTGTTGCCTAAAGATTCTATATAGATTATATAATATTTGTTTTTTTAACAAAAAAATAAAAATAAAAAGTAGACTTTAATGGAGATTTAGTTGAAAATGGAAAATGTAATCAAATCTCTAAAATCTTGCTTCTAAAGTCTGTCTCCAACTTCTCAAAGCATACTCACTTTTTGTTAAGACTTGCCTTAATTTTAGTTAATTAACACCTTAATTAATTACCATATTAAAGAATGATTCAAGTGATAATATTTGCTAACAAATGGTGAGGTATTTGATAATTGATGCACAGTGTTCACCTCTAGGCTGTAGCTATAAATGCACTTATTACTAATTATACTTATGCCAGCGACAAAATACTTATTTCTAAGCAACTGAAATAGTAGAAGACTACTTAAATGGATAAAAAACATTAGAAATAGTGTTGTGGTTGCCATTGCCAAGCATGGTATGAAAAAGAAATAGTGTTTTTCAATTGCAATAACTCTAATTTGGCAACAAACATAATTCCTGCTTCAGAATTGTACAAGGGCTCCTTTTTCATTTCTTTCTTTTGCCCTTACAGACTTTCAATTTATGAGATATGTCTCCCCTTTTTTCTTATAACAGATATGTCATTGGGATTTCGAAAAAAATACTATACCATGTTCGACAGCTTATAAGTGAATATGTCTCGAACTCGGATTTAGGCTTATTGGTGTTAAAAAGCTAATATATTAATCAATTACCTTTATTAGCTTTTATATTTACAAGTTTTGATTATATAGTATTTTTATATGATGTGATTTTTACATTAAAATTAATTTGATCAGTTCATTCAGTAACTGCATAAATCACAATTTACCTTGTAGCATTTTGGGTTGTGAAAGATTAAAAAGAGGACGGTAAAAAAAAAAGAAAGTGACAAATAGGAAATGTGTGGTTCATTTATGGAGTTTTAACCAGCCAACTGGCCAAGGCAAGCATGCAAGAAGGAGGTAAAAACTTGTAATTTAGGGTCAAGGTTAGGCTTGACCAACATTTTGTATACCCTTGAATTAAGAATGTTTAGGTATATAGGTCCTGTTTAGAGACCTTGAAACCAACAAGTACACAGTCAATCATTTACTAGAGTGGGTAAAAACTATATACTCAATTATTCACCACAAGTAAATACTTTGTTTAATTGTTAGTACAATTTTATATGTGATTAATTATTATTTTTTTTATCCAAAAGAAATAAAATTAATTGTTCAAACATTTGATACTATTATGGTAAAATTGAAACACTGACAATATTAATAAATGAAAGTTTGATAATAATAAGAAAAAATCTAAAGCGAAGAAGTAAGAAATAGTGTTAAAGAAGTGAGAAGAGCTTAAATTGTGCATGTGAACAATAATGCAAGAATATTTGAAATGAAAAGAAAGAAAGAACCATAAAATCTTATAAACAAACAAAAGGAAGGTATGACTTATAAGTCCTATACTATACTCACCTTACCATGTAATGTCAACTTGATTTATGACTTTACCTCATTTGTTGGCATTCAAAATGGAGCCTCACTCAGTTTTTGGTTATATAAGGACATTCAATTTTTCATCACCCATTTGTACTCTCGAACCGATCGAAATAAGTGCAAATCTTTGTATTTAAACATGGTTTTTGATTTGAATAATAATACAATTGTCTTGTAATAATAGTAAAAATGGTAAAAAAAAGTGAAAATTTTAATTAAGTTTTGATTGGAGGTGGCATATGATTTGACAAGACAAGAGATGCATGTGAAATGGGGTGAAAAGTGATGTAGACGTATGAACTGACCTTTCAACCCTAACCCAAATCACAGCACTTCACATCACTATGTACTACTACTACTTCCCAATTTAACCCTTCCTTTCTTCTTCTTCTTCTTCCTCCTCTTTACTACCATACACACCATATCCATAGCCTAAAGCTTGCATTATCATTGATTGTATCTATTCTAACCACTCTTATCGTTTTCTTTTTAATTATCCAAAACGTTTTTTGTTTGAATAGGAAAGAAAACAAAACGGCTAAAGCAAAAAAGAAACCGTACTATATTAACTGGAAACGGCCCCCAATAGGGCTTAAACTCACTATTATTATAGGTATGACACGTGTCAGTAACCCATAATCACTCTTAGTCAGTCCCCTCCCTCTTCCTCTTCTTCTGCTTCTTCGACTACTACTTGTTTCTGATAGATTTTGTATTGTTTTATACAGTTTAATAATAATGTCTGTAAAAAGACAGAAACTACTGTTTTTCCTTTTTTTTATAATTTTAATTTTAATTTTATTTTTTTTAGTTTTGTTTTGTGTTATTGTTGCAGCAGGCACTGACTCCCACGTGCAACTCTGTCACCACCACCACCACCCTCTTCTCTGCAGTCATCAGTCACCACCACCCTCCACCCTCCACCACCGCCTCTTCCTCCGAGAGAAAGAAATGTCTCTCTCATTCCTTTTGCCTTTTCATTGATCAATCCTCTCTATCTCTACAGTGTTAGCTGCAGTTAAATTTAGTGCTTGACCAATGGCTACTTATGTGTTGGACAACCAAATTAGGGGTATTCTTGTAATTTCATTTGCTTTCAATTATTTGCTTATGGACTCGGTAAAATGTAAAAGTTGAAAAATTATTACATACCAATACTATAATATATTTTATTCAATACAATATAATATATTGGATTGATTTATGTGAATTTCTAATCCATTTTGATACATAAATTAAGAGACGATTTTTACTCACTCGAATATGGATTTTTTATAAAACTTTATTACATTTTTATGAATCTTAGTTGCATATGAATGTTTAATACAATTGAGCATTAATTGTAAACTCCAAAAGATTAGTGTCTTATTCCAATTAATAACAAATAATAGTCCCTCGTTCCAAGATAACAATCCATTTTTCTATTTTCAAGAAACTTTGTTTTCAATAAATTTGTTTACAGTGATAATTTTTTTAAATGGTATTAAATAGTACAAATTTTGAAAAATCTAATAAATAGTACATTTATTTTTATTTTTTATCCTTAGTTTTTAGATATAATAAAAATAAAATAATAAAATATTAAAGATAGTCCGTTAATCGGCCGGCCAAAATTCAAGCCAAATTCCGGTAACTGACGATGGTCCAGCGACCAGTTGACTGGAGGTAGTGGAGGAGGTTTGTGGCTTCCAACAGTTATGGTTTGTAATCTTGTCTTTAAACAATTGAAATTAATATTTATTTTTAAGTGAACGGATTTTTCAAATAAAAAAGAAAATTAATATTTTTAAATTTTATTTGCAAATATGTGCATTTTTAATTTTTTTTAAAATGTGTTATTTATTGAATTTTAGACATATGATATTTGCTTTCAAGTTTGGACCTAACTTATTGTTTACGAAAGATTTTCACTCCATGAAATTGTTGGATAGCCTTTTGGCTTGAAAAATTCTTACTAGTATTATCTTAGAATTATATTAATTTTTCTAATATAAAAAAATCAAAAATAAACCCTTATGTGCATGCATTTGGAACTTCCTTCCCAAACTTTAGGTCGTACTATTCTTATGGATACTTTTTTCACAAAGCACAAACTGCTTTTTGGCCATAAAAATGGAAGATATGACCATTTACTTTTTATTGTAACAAAAATAATAAGAAAAAAAGGATACATTCACATTTCACAAAATTAGCAAACACTCATTAATACAACCCTTTTTTTATAATGTGTTTACTTCTTTCGTATATAAATAACTGTATTAACTTTTATTTTTTTAATATTAAGAAATAATATTAATTGTATTGAAACTATAAAATTTAATAGATAAAAAATTAATATGTAAATATTAGCATATAAATTTTTTTATTATGAGAAGGGTAAAAAAAAAAAAAATCATTATCAAATTGAATTAAAATCTAGAATTGTAGCACTTATTTTAGGAAAAAATAAGTAAAAGTATTGAGTGAGTTGTTTTAATATTAAAAGTTAAAAGATAAAAAATTAAGGGAGTTAACATTCTAAAAAAATTAAAAGAATTAATTTTTTATAAAATGTTATCTAAATAAATAAAATAATTTTAAAAACAATTTTGAAAAACTGCCATCAAACACTGCTTTATTAAAAAATAACCTTCATCTTCTTTTTTATTTTAATATAAAAATATGTAACATATGTGGATAATAAAAAATGTTATACTAAGAGCTGAATTTGAGAAAAAGAAAAAAACAAATAGCTTGAAACTATTGTATGTATGAGAGATATATTGATTTCCCACTGTTTATTGTATGTGCTTTTAAGGTTTTTAACTATAGAATATGGAAGGTTTAATTTTCACCCCCTTCATCTCATCAACTTTTACTTTAAAACTTACCAATTCTTAATTTATGACTACTAATCTAATAAAACTTGCAATTTTATTATGCTTAAAAATTTTAATTTACTCTTAATTATATCCACATTCCATATATAATTAATTTGATATTTAAAGCAGAAAAATTTAAATTTAAATAATTATTTGTTACTCTAGATATTATTATTATTATTGAAAAATTTATCTTTTTGGTAATGAGTTAGACATGACTTATTGATTATTAGACATGACCTAAAGTGATGAAAAAAATTGCATAGACCTCCCCAAAAAATTAAAGTAATAAAACCCATTTTTAGGCTGTTTTTTTTTTTTTTTTTTTTTTTTTTGGGTTGATGAGATGAGTATCCAATGATGTGCAACTTATTTCTGTATTAGGCCATAATTTTAGTGATTAGACTAAAATAAACTCATTTATGTGTTCTTCTCAAAGAAAACTAACCTTCTTGTTTTGGGTTCAATTTTGACAATAATGCTTTCATTTCTATCATTATCAAGAATTTCAAATCATATAATAAAAAAAAAATCATATAATAATTATTGTGGTTGATGAACATACCAAAGCTAGGTAGGTGTAGAGTGTAGACTTTTATTAGAGGGGTACTTTAGTTGGCATACGTTTAATTTGAAACTTCAATGTCTCAATTCTATGCCAAGTCTCATAAATCCAACTATTTAATTCTGAAGGCGAAAATCCATTTATATGTCTTTTGAAAATACAAGGTTTTTTTAATAGAATATTAATGTTGAGAAAATAGAATATTTTTGTTTAAGTGTTTCTTTTTATATTTTTTTTTTCACCAATGACATAATTAATTTTATGATTTAGAAAACAGATATATTATAATTAATTTTGAATGTTATTTTTAGTTTATTAAACGTAGTTTTGAATTAAATTATTATTAGTAATATTTTATTTATTTAATTATTCTAATAATTATATATATATATATATATATATATATATATATATATATATATATATATATATATATATATATTAAAAAAGGCTAATAATATTATTATCTGATAGAACAGAAATGCAACAATATTAAAGAAGGATACCTTAACTAAATAGGTATGTATGCATCTTCTTTTATTTGCAATTAATTAAGAATTGCATTTCTTAATATCAATCAAAATAGTATATTTTGAGAGAAAATAATTACGAATATTTTCATTTTATCTTTTTAAAAATATTTAGATTATTATATTAATTAATTGTTATTATCTTATTTGAACAATAATCTTTTTTTTTTGTTTACTTAAATACTAGAACATCATCAGTATTCGATAAACAAATAAAAATAGTACATAAAATTACAGACTTCATTGTCTATAATAATATTATCTACTTATTAATTTCTGCAGCACAATGATTGAGTTCTTGTATTGTATTAACTAAAATGCATTATTTAAAGAATTAATTAATATTTATATAATAATAACAATAATACAAGATGCTCTCTTTGTTTCACATTTGATGTGAATCAAATCAAATATGGCGATCGATTTAATTATTCCCATTTTCTGCCAATAAGCATATTTAAAAACAAAATAAAAACTGTATTTATAGCTAACCAAGACAGACAAACAAAAAAAAAATATATATATATATATAATTAATTAATCAATCTTTGAAAACATTTTCATTCAAAACAAATAAAAAATAAAATTATATTCAAATTTAAATATATTACAACATGATTTGAAATATTAACAGAAAATTTTAAATAAAATAGAATATAAAAAAAATTTGAAAAATGTAAAATGATAATTGGTTGTTTAATTAATAAAAAGAAGAATAGAAATTATTTAAAAGTAAAGAAATGTAAAAAATAAAATAAAAATAGTGTGTGAAAGGAGACAAACTGCAAAAAAGAAATAATGGGATGAAGAGCGTGTGCGTGCGCGTGTGTAGGAGAGTTGTGGGGGCCTTTCAACACCGACAAGCGTGGGGTTGTCTTGTCTTATCACTTCTCTTTTTACTGGCCTCTCCCTTTTTTGTTCTTTTTTAATTTTCACCCTTTCTTCTTCAAATACTTCATATATTACCACTAACTAACTATTTATTATTCACAGAATATCAAGAAAATTTTATATAATGAAATAAATTATAGGAAATGACATAATTATCCTTTTAATACAATAATGCCATAAACAAATTAATTAATGAAAATATGATCCATTACAAAACTATTCACAACTTTAGCATTCAGATTAAATTTTATACATAAAATTGATTATAAATGTAATTAATTAGAAATGGGTGGCCAAAAGAAAAAGGACAAAAAAGGTATATGCTTAAAAGAAAACCCTATGAACCCAAAAGAACCACACATGTTTAAAGATACCAAAAATCCTGGAGATTCACTGCACCTAATTCCTATTTCGAATAGTACTTGTTGTAAATTTTAGCTTATTTTTCCTTTTCTTTTATTTATTTTTCAAAATTATTTGCAGGAATTAAGGCCAAAATCTTTGACATTGTTCAAAGATTCAATGTTCTTGCTGTGAGACTGTAGTAGTGGACACAGAGAGTAGAAGGCCTAACTATCTGTAATCTAATCTAGTAGTCCTAAATAATAAATGGGCTCTGATATTGTCCTGCAAAAGGTAGTTCTTATTTAGGCCTTGGCCTATAGCAAGAAATCTGCAAGGTTTATAGTACTTAGAATTGCATGGAGAATAATGAAATAGCTGTTTCTAACTTTATTTCTAATTTATAATGGGATAGGATAAGAATTTTATAGTATTTGGTAAGCCGTAATGCAATACAATAGTAATTAAAAGAAAATCATGCAACATTTTCGGCGAACCGAACAAAGTTTTGGCTGTAATAAGAGAAAATCTCAATTCCAAAACTATAGTTAAGCATAATACACAAGAATGTTATAAGAGCAAGAAAGATGAGCTGCACCTAATAAGCAAGGGTTAGTAGTTGTAGCTCTATGATCTCATATTCATTTAGATGTAAAACTTTTGTTCAAATTGAAAAACTAACCAACATAATGAAATAATTACAGAGCAATGAATAAAATTATAGGCTTATAAACCTGAGTTTAAGTTCCTCAGGTCCATAAGCGATAGCTACAACAGCCGAGAGAAAAAAGGATTCTATGGCATGGCAGACTCGTTGCACATCTAACCTATTCTAGGTTGAGAATTTGTCAAGAGGAAAATATGCATATATGGAAGCTTATATTAGATGATTGCCCAAAACTTCTTTCTACAAAATAGCACCGTTTCAAGCTTCTTTTCTTTGTTTTCCAGAGCATGTGATGTAACTTCCCATAGAAATTTTGGAGCTAGATCACGGACTCTCGCTATGATGGATTCCTCATCTCTAATGATAATAAATCCCTGCATATTTTATTCTCTTGATGAGTCTTAGTAATCTGTAATGTAACTATTCAGGGCTAACACAGCCCAAAGTTCATTTTGAAAATAAGACGACCCTATATGCTAATAAAGTTAACGAAGCTATGCAGCTATACAATCATCATTCATCATCGCATTCTTTTGTCTCAGTTATGAATGATCTCAACATATCAGAAAGAACAAAAGATGAACTATTGCTTGCATAACTACCTGCAACAAACTGCAAAATAAGATTTTTTTTTTTTTTTTCTTTCTGATTATCAGATGCATCTAAGCGTTCTTATACTTTGGACAAATCAGGAATGGGTGATCATAACACTGCTAGCAAATTGCTTCTATGAAATATTAGAAAGTATATATATGCTATAAGTGCACTAGCCTAGGAAATGATTCCTAAGGCAGCTTGGGGCGGGGGAGAACAGGATTGCAACTAGCTTAATAAACCCTCTCTGTCTTCTCTCAATTTATGGCATAAAAAATCATAAACTTCTCAAGACTTATCAGAACTATGATGATTTTTGTTCAGAAGAATTACCTGAGGTCGTGTAATACGGTCCATCTCAAGAATTATATCTTCTAATAGGCAACCTTCTCCACGGTTTCTGTAATGCGTAAAGATATAGTTGGCATGCAACAGATCATATGTGCGCGGATATGTTGAGAATGGTTCACACCTGAAGTGAGAATAAGAACAGTAAGAGAACTGGCATATTACTACAAAAATATTGCAGACATTAGCATATAGCAAAAGTCTGACATGGTCTGTACTTTCTTACCAATCATGAAAAGCACCTATGAGACCCCGGTCATAAATAGCAGAAAGCGTATTATTCATGCTCATGGGTACTATATTCATAACCCAAACAGGCAGTTTGTTCAAAGCCACCGCGAACCCACCAACAAAAGCATTCATGTCCATGACGTTTCGAATATCATCCTTACTGACCTTCATCAGCATCCAGTAGTCATTGACTTGATTTTGCCAGAATATGGCATCTGAAGCAAACTCTTCTTTACTGATCGCTGCAAAGATCATTTCCACAGTAATTGTCAAATTGTAAGGTTAAACGTCATGCATATCTCACATTCAATCATTCCCTCAACTGCTATTTAATGAAACGCACAAGGAGCACATTGCACAACCAAAGTAGTCCTTTCTTCTTCTTCTACCCTGCTTTTTTTTTTTTTCCTTTTAATCTGTTAGAAGTCAACATAATTTTTTTTGTTATGAACATTCTTGACTCCTTTCATATCCAGTCAAATTCGGTTGGGCTAATTTGTTACAGAAGAAAAAGGTCAAATTGCACTTTTTTTTAAAAAAACTTACAACAGAGGCTTCGTAGTTGCAGATGGATGTACCACTAAGCTATACCTTTGATGTGTGCTCGCATTTTAGGATGTTACTAGGTATGAACTATGGAGTAGGGTAATTCACTTCAGCATGGAAATCAAAAGAACCAGCAATTTGAAATCAAAGAAAAACTAGAATGGAGAAAGAAGTAGACCTATTTTCATGAGACTTTCAGAATATACAGAGAGACGCTCTGGCCTGAGAGGGAGTTTCTGAGAGTTTTCTTGTGCCCCCATCCCTGGGATACAGTTACCCAGTTGTGTATTCCATGATGGTTTAGTATTATCCGTAGTATCACATATATTTATAAGCTTCACATCTGCATTGTGCATTAGGCATGAGTCATTTTCTTCTTTAACCCAGATTGCTGTCTGAACTTTTTGAGCGATCAGTTTCCAGCAGATTGCTGAAGTCAGCTTTAACAACTTTTCCCAAATCTCTGGATAATTTTTATCCTTTCTATATGCAGGAGGAGCTGAATAGACAAAATATCCATTGTACCGCAGGACACGATTAATTTCTTTCAGTAAAATACCATCTGCAGGATATAAAAATCAATTTAGTTTCACCGAAATTTCTGAAAATATGCAAATCAAAGCAGGGGAATTGATATTTTATTGACTCAAGATAATTCTAAAATATAATTGGAGATTGTCAACCAAGTTACTCCCCACAAAAATAAATCCAAATGCAATAATGTCAGCAGGAAAGAATCTTGAATTCAAATAAATTAAGAAAAGACATGTAATAGCTTGCAAAACTAAGAGCTTAAATGCTTCACAACCATGAATGATTATTAGTTGAAAAACCTTTATTGTCATTTTAATAGGAAAATGAATTGAAGAATGACTGTATTACAATCATCAGAATTTTATCTCAGAGAATTTTTCACATTCATACTATTTACTAACATCATTGTTTGCACAAACAAGTCTGAAATATCAACATACCATTCTCATGCCAATCAATACGACACCTTGAACAGTGGACCATCTCAAAAGAATTAGAGGGATATGGTAGTTGCTTTGTAGCAATGGCAGAGATCATGGCACCAATTCCCCGTTCCAAGGCAAATTGAATCTGATTTTCATGCCCATCTTTTGGAGCAAAAGACATTGTCTGTATATCTAAAGGAAGAAGGTAAGCTGAAAAGCTAGCAACCCCACATCCAACATCCAATACTTGAACAACACCAGCTGAGCGTAGATCACCTGTATCATTAGTTATCATATCTCCTAACCTGCACTAAGATTATATAAAAAATAGTAAATAGATGCACATAGGAAACAGTTAAGTGCTTAGGCAATTTAAATTCATCTATTAACATAATAATTTTGGTCTGTATGAAATTATAAAACTAGAGCAAAGGTTATGAGGTACTTGAAAAAAAGTCAGTCAAACTTGCCTCTGAATATACTCAGGTGCTCCATGCTTGAAATGAGTACCACCACCAGGAAACCACCATAATTGATTCTTCTCATGTACCCAATTTTGTCCTCCTTTTACTTCCGCAAGACGTGTATGATTCACATTGCTTCGCCACACATAATCCCTGCTGGTTGGCCATTTTATAGGCAATTTATAATCATTTGGTGGCGGCACCAAGCAAAATAAACGTTTTTCAATAGGAGGGCAATGCCTCTCCAGCTCTTCTCTCCTAGAAAGGTCTAAACTTTTAAGCAAAGTGGACACATAAGCAACATCATGGCAAGGAATATACTCATTGAAATTCAAGGGGCATATGTTCATCCCATTTTCTGGGATAACCAATGGTGTTTTCCTGTTGGTGAGGGCAATTTTGTTGGGAAACAAGGAACTACCTGCAATCAGACAAGAGAAAGTTACTATATTTTCACAAACCAAGTT
This sequence comes from Croton setiger, assembly GCA_948099555.1. Lineage (NCBI taxonomy): Eukaryota > Viridiplantae > Streptophyta > Magnoliopsida > Malpighiales > Euphorbiaceae > Croton > Croton setiger. The sequence continues at coordinate 14,978 of CANUEY010047053.1, forward strand.
GTCAAAAAAATAAAAATTCAAGGCTTCATAATACTTTGCATTCGCATAAACAGCTTACCCCTAGGTTGAAATAAATTAAATCATAATTTTGGTGGGAAAAAACACTTTTACTATATGAATATTCTTAGTGATGTGACTCTTTCTTTATCAAGATTTAAACTTTGGTTGGGTTGTGTTAATAAAAAACAACTTGGTGCAGCAGCAACACTGCTTTATAAGTAGATAAGCTAAGCCCAGAAATAAATCAGCAAGTCAACTAATGCAACTAGGCTCTAACACAAAGTCACCAAAAAATCCAATGGGGATATAACTAGCAAGGTGATGCTTAGTCCAAATAAGGATATAATATCTCATTAGAAATGCTGAAGAATTCCATTTTATAATTCATGCCAACTGCTAAGCATTGTCAAATCGATGTGTACCTAGAGGAATTGCAGTTAAAAACAATGCCGATTATCTAGAATCTGCAATTTCGACATTAAAAGAACAACCACATCGGCACTGTGACCTTCCCAATGGAATCAAAGATTTTAAACAGACAAACACAACTTATCAAAATTCTACTAATCCCAGAACTGAAACTTAAACTGCAATTCATACTTCCTATCATAGAAAATCAAGTAAAAGAAGTGAAAAGGAGAAAAGAGGGAAGAACAATTAAGTTAAAATGGATCCAGTTGAGCAAAAAACTACTACACTAATGCTATAATCCTAATAAAAATCCAGCTCCAAAAACAAAGATCAAGCAATACAAAATATTCATGAAAAACAAGAAAGATTAAAAAAAAAGAGAGAACATACCAGAGGAAGGAGGAAAAGAGGAATTAGTGGAGGAGAAGTTATATACAAAAACGGAATCATTGTTGCCAAACAGAGTGCCTAAGTAAAATGAGCCAACCATTAATAACAAGGCCAACATTATCATCTGCCCTGATTTCGAATCGAAAGCCCATCTCAGATGAAATCCTCCTCCCATCTTTCTCTCTCGACGAATCTAAATTAGACTACGTCTTCGCTTTGCATTGACGACGGAACTAAATTGCCATTTTCAGATCTCGCTCTATGAGCAACTAGAGCTCTGAACTGAAGAGCTGGAGCAAGAGAATGAAGAGGGAAGGGACATAAGAAGAAATCACCTGAACTTCCTTATTTCGAAGTTTTAACTAATAGTACTGGTAAGCGATACTGTTAATTGATCGGTTTGGTCCGTTTGATAGCAGTTTAACTCGTAAAATTTATGAGTAAAATAAAATATATAATTTTACCTTTATAATAATAATAATAATAATGTTAAGCATAATTTCGAACGGCTGGTTAATTTTTTTTATCAAAGAAGTTAATTTTTTTTATCAAAGAAGTCCATTTTTTTAAGCAACCTTTATTATATAATAGGAGAAATACAGTTAAGCTATTAAATTTTTTAAAAATCACTATTTCACCCATTACAGTATTTTTCTGTTATTAATATTATCATATTTATTATTTTGTTCATGTAATTTTAAAGAAAATTAACATTTTTTTTTTGTTATATAAAATAAAATATAAATATTAAAATAGTCATGTGGAAAGTGGTTATTTTTTGGATAAAAGAATTTGATTGTTTAATGAAAGTGTAAGACGTACGACAAAGGGATAATATTAGAAAAGGTTTAATTTTTAAGTTTAAAATAATTTTAAGTTTAATACGAGATTTTTATTGGTTTCCTCAAAACTCATTTTTTTTTTTTTTTTTTTTTACATTTTACCCTCAAAAGTAGAGAAAAAGACATTTCTTGTGAAAAATTTATACACATCATATGACGAGAAATGAATATTTTAATAAGACTGTTAATAAGGTGCAGAGAATGGCAGAAGCAAAACATGATAAAATATGGTCAAGTGATTAAACTATATATTAAAAGTTACATGTTAAGTGATAGTTAAGTGATAGAAAGTTGTGTAGAATAAATGAAAAATATACATAACAATTTTGTCAATTATAGTGCAAATGCAAAATGGTTAAAAATGCAACTAAGATAATGCATATGTTAGGTGTTATTTGACATTTTGTATCCATATTAATTGGCTAAAATCATTTTTTGAATATGGTTAGGTTATAAAATTAGTCTCTTTTTTAAAAGAAAAAATTAAATTTTCATTATTTTTCCAACATTCACCGTCAAAATTTAGAAAATAAATGAAATGAATTTAACATGAATTTAACATTAAACTACACAAAATTGAGCAGATTACACTCTGATTTATTTCATGTAATTAGGGGTTTAATTCTTTCATTTCCATCATTTAAAAAAATAGGCCCTATATTAAAAATTGATCACATTTTGCGAATTGATTGTTACTAATTTTTAAACATATATGAAGGCAAAACAAATAATATCATCATTTTGGTTGCATATGATCAACTGTGTTTATAATTTATTGAATTGTTGTGCGCATGTATTATTTTGTTTGCACCATTTTATCACACTTCTCATGTAACCCACGACGATTAGCGTAATATTTTTAGTTGCATCTTTTTAAGTTTTGCACTCAAACTATCTATAATCATGACCAATTATCCTCTGCTAAAAATCAAACGCTTTCTTCACATTTTCTATCACATTCTGCACTCATCTTATATGCACCTTAAACTATTTATGTTTATAAACTATTTATATTATCTATAACTAAAAGTGTTTATATTGAAAATTATTTATGTAGTAAATTTATATCATATAATCTATTGGGTGCGTAGAAATTTAATTTTTATTTTAAATCCGCTATTGCCAATGACATATATGCTTAAATTTAACTTTGTCCGAATTTGTCTTTCTATGGATTAAACTTATTTGCGTTTAAAATTGTCAGGTAAATAAGTTTAAAATCTATCCTAGACTTGTAAATTTTCTCTTTTCAATTCATTTTGTGATAATCCCGTCAAACTACAACTAGGCATATGATTCGAGTATGAGGATTATATAACTTGTGCACTAATTGTAGCTGTGATCAAAATCATCCACCAAGCATCACCCCTTGATTAAAATGTAATTAACTGCGAAAATGACATGGTCAAATGAGAATCGGAATCTTAATTAAAAATGATAAACACACTACTTGGCCAGCTAAGGCGTAGCTTCCAACACCAAAAACCATAGTTATTGTCGCCAACAACAAACATAGAACCACTCTTGAAGTCTCGATTCCTAGTTTTAATCGAGCACAACATCTACATAGTTTTAGTTAGTATTTCCTCCAAGCTCTGCAAAGGCAAATCCGATGCCGAGTCCAATAATTTCTCGTTCAACTTCCGACCCTTTTCTTTCTTCTTCGTCAAAAACCAAAACCCACCACTACCGCCGCGGTGTTCTGACTTCCAGCCACTCCATCACCAGCTCCAGTTCTCGCTCCAGCAAGTCCTCTTACTGGCGAGCTTGGAGCAATATTACTAAGCTCGGAAGCTTTATTAGCATTGGTCGGAAAAGCGATGCTTCTTCTGACCTAACTCAAGAAAGTCTTGAAGCTCATAATAAAAGACAAGAAGCTTTTATTTTACATACTGAAATTGTTAATACTACTAATCATCAGAGTATTATTGATGATTATAATGCTAAATGTAGTCCTTATTATAAAGGACTCACTGATTATTCACTTATTATTAACCGTGAAAAGTCTTGTTTCCCGCCAAATAGTCCTGGACGTGAAAGCCATGCAGCTACTGCTATTACTACTACTTCTTCTACTTCTTTTGTTCTTGTTAAGAAAGTGCAAGCATGGACTTCTTGCTTTATCTATTCTAATAAATCATCCAGGCAAAATGATGCTAATGTTTCTATTCCAGTTTCAATTCAGGTTTCCGTTCCTCCTACGACCAGGTCTTCCCGTTTGCCTCAGGTTGAAGCCACCGTAGGAGTTGAACATGCAAGGCCTTATGTTACGGCTTCCCCTTTGCCTCAAGGTGAAGCCCCCGTAAAAGTTGAACAAGGCCGGTCTTTTGGTAGGGCTTCACCGTTGCCCCAAGGTGAAGCCCCCGTAGGAGTTGAAGAGGGCCAGCCTTTTGTTAACGCTTCCCATTTGCCTCAAGGTGAAGCGCTCATTGGAGTTGAACAAGGCCGGACTTTTGTTAACGCTTCCCATTTGCCTCAAGGTGAAGCCGTGATAGGAGTTGAACAAGGCCTACCTTCTGTTAGAGCTTCCCCTTCGCCTCAGGGTGAAACCGCTCTAAGAGTTGAACATGCGCAGTCTTCTATTAAGGCTTCACCTTTGCCTCAGGGTGAAGCCGCCATAGGAGTTGAACAAGGCCGGCCTTTTGTTAGCTCTTGTTGTTCTTCTTCTTCCCAGAAGAAGAAAGAGACAGATAATAAGAATGTTTTGAAAGTTGTTAATGAAGAGAAGCCATTGAGGGAGAGAGTATCACCATCGTGTGAGTCCAATAAACCATCACCATCACCACCATCATCCCTGCCATCACCACCGCCCAGGACAGAGCCAACTCCACCACCACCATCATCCAGTTCTAGTACTAGTAATGTAGATGACAAAAATGAGAAGATTATTGATATGGTACATGAAAGAAAGTATACATGGGCAGATAAGTATAGGCCTAAAGTTTTGAAAGATTTTATCTGCCATAAAGCAACAGTCGCCAAGGTGCATCATTTGGTAAGAACATAATTATAATTATAATTAATTTTCAGGTTATACTAATCTGCTTAAGATTTTGGAAAAATTAATAGGTGATTTCATTTTACAGGTTAAAGAGATAGACTGTAACCATTTCATATTCGAGGGACCTGCTGGTGTGGGAAAAAGAACAATGGTGTGGGCTATGATTCAAGAAGCATTTGGTCCTGATACAATACTACAGGTACAATCTAAAGGATAAATGGTAAATAATTCAAAATTAAACTCACTCTGTACATAATTTTATACTGGAATTTCATATTACATCTAACAGGTCACTAACCACACAATGTGATTAAAAATGATAGATGAAAAAAGTGTGTAAAATAAATGATTCGAGTTATTTTGCAGATAATTCAGATACATTCATTAGAATATGATTTGATATCTGAAATATCATTTTAATTTTTGAATGACTTATAAATATTTTATTAGTTTATTTGTTCATAGTGAACTAGGTTGAGTATGATCCTTCTATCATTTTTATTAAAAGATTAAAGATGGGAGCTAATATTTGTAATTGAATGCTCTGACAGACAAGAGAAGTGTGCAAGTCATTTAGGTTGAAGGTAATAATTTTTTGTAATTTTTCTTTTTTTTTTATATATTATTATTATTTATCTGAATCAATAATGGTTGATGACAGGGAGAAGCAATTGGTAGTATAGAAGTAAAAATAAAGAAATCTTTTCAACATATAGAAATAAATCTATCTGATCTTAAAGGTTATGAGAAGCATGTAATTGTCCAACTCATCAAAGAAGCAAACAACAAAAAAAAGATGTCCCAAAATGATACTTGCAGAGGTAAATATGCTCAATATATATATTATTAATGTATTAAACCAAACTGAATAATTAATGCTGGTGTGTTTATTATATATATGCAGCAATCATTTTATGCAATGCAGAAAAGTTGTCTGCAGATGCTGTGTTATATATAAGGTGGATGCTAGAAAGATATAATGGGTCAAGTAAATTTTTCTTTTGTTGTTCTGAAATTTCTAAGCTGCACCCACTCAAGGAACATTGCACCTATGTTCAGCTTTCCTTGCCTTCAGATGAAGAGGTACCCATTTATTCACTAAGTTCGAAAACTTATTTACATACAGTAATAATGATCGGTACATTTGAAAAGTACAAAATATTTTTTTCTTCAGTTAAGTATATAATTTTTTGCATGTGAAGATTGTTGAAGTATTAGAGTATATAGCTAAACAAGAAGGCATAGATTTGCCACGTCCATTTGCTGAAAGGATAACTAAAAGTTCAAAGAATAATCTGCGTCAAGCCGTTCGTTCCTTTGAGGCCTTATGGCAAAAGAGGTAATAGAAAAGGGCTCATTATATTGTCTTCACTGAATCTCAAGATCAAAAACAAACAATGTTTCAATTTACAGATTTTAACTGTGTTATAAAATACATATGATTGCCATTTTCACTTTCTTTCTATATCACTGAATGAGTTGTGGCATGCAGTTATCCTTTTACAGAAGACCAAGTAATTTTGACAGGTTGGGAAGATGATATTGCAAATATTGCAAAGGACATGATCCAAGAACAAAGCCCCAAACAGTAAGCTCAACCTTTTAGTTATCAAAAATATTTGTCCCGACGAAATATATATGTATATATATCTATAAACTAATTTGTTTTGTATGTTTCAGGCTGTACATCATTCGTGGGAAGCTTCAAAATCTTATAGACCATGATGTATCGCCCGAGTTCATATTTGAAGTACGAAATTCTGACACTTTCATTAATTTTTATGTAAAAGATTGATCAATTTGCAAAAGTTTCGACTAATTGATCAAATAATCATATGATACAGACACTTGTTATTGAGCTGAAAAATAACTTGGACGACTTTTGTCGAGTCCAACTTGATGGTCTATACAAGGATTACAATGTAAGATATATTGCAGCTTTCATTCTAACACTTGACTATGATTACAATATTTGTTGTTTTTTTTTCTTCAAACATTGATCGTTTATTATGCAGAGAAAAGATGGGAACATGTTAGAAGCTGAGAATCAACTGCTGTTTCCGAATTCTCGAATCGAAAAAGCTTCTGGTAAAAGGGCTCATGATCCTGCAAAAAAGAAATTCCACCAATTCATGAACATTGAAGGTAAAAAGAAAACCTCTGAAATCATATGCAAATATAAGTGTTTTTTAAATAAATTAAAATGATTATCATTGAATTTCATCTACAGAGTTCATAGCAAAGTTTATGAGCCAGTACAAGTTACATATCACCACAAATAAAACAATGCAACATGATGCTGGGACGTGAAGGAACTTCTCATACCAAAGAGATGTAAGATCTACAAATGTTTGTAAAAATTATACTTTTATTTTAAGCTCGGGAAGCTTGAAATCATGGGATTAAAACACTATATATACTTTTATTTACAGAGAAACAACAAATAGTTGGATATAAATTTGTATTGAAAAGAACAGTTAATTTAACCATCATATGTGGTTATATTAATAAAGGCCCTGTTTTTTTACTTCTACTTTTCTTCATTCAAAGTTTTAAATTGGATATTTGTTATTATACTTGTGTGTGTGTTTCTCATTCCAATAAAAATGATTAAGTATGGTAATATAATGCTTTCCTAATTTAAACAAATTTACAAAACAGGTTGCATAGGGAATAAATCCCACGTGGAACGAATATGAAATATGAAATGCTGAAAAAGAAAGGCTAAGATCACGACCTTACTTATAGGGCTGCAAACGAGCCGAACTGAGCCGAGTATTGTACTGCTCGAGCTCGGCTCGTTTTAAATTTCACGAGCTCGAGCTCGAGTCGAGCTCGTGTTAAATTCTTCAAGCTCATGTTAATATATGCAAAATATGTCTAGAAGGCAATAAAATGGAAAGTACAGGACATAATTCCCACATCCAACAAATACGAAATACAAATCCCATATAAATTGAACGGATCTGTTCTATAGGCTCATACCTCTGTGTACAAAAAGCAGACAGGAATCCAAGTCTGGTTGACGAACCATCACTCTGTGACACAGAGCGTGATTAATAGCCTTGCAGTCCCTTGGATTGAATAGGCAGTGGAGGATTGTTCTCAGGTCAATGCTGAATGGCCTGAGATGGTCACAGAGTTGTCTGACAGACTTCGTTTCTTTTTTGCACATTCTAGCTTCCTCAACAACCTGTTCCAAACAAATAAAAGGCGGTCACTAAGTTTGTATTCTGTTTATGTGTGTGGGACTTAACAACAAACTACAAACAAGTTTGGGAGATAAAATATTTTTCAGGCTATTTTTCTAAAGAAAACTGAAGCATCTAGTGGAATGCGCAGCAATAAGCAGTTTCTGAGGGAAGACCTATGTTGTATTAAGCAACAAATTATGAAGTTCAAACTCCCCAAATTTCATGGTTACACTGCCTAGAAGGTGGAATCTAGGTTCTAACAAAATTTAGTTACTTTATCTTGTCTAATGCATGTAAATTAATTCCGTTTATCAAGTGAAGCAACTGGCGCATCCTCGCCAGAGAAGGGCAATCAATCATAAACAACTAGATTCTGAGGAAAAAAGAAAACATACGATACATAAAGAACACTGGAAAATTTTCCAAAAAATGAACTTTCAAAAAGCAAGCAAGCGTAAATACAAGCGAATCAAAAATGATATGACGAAATCAGGAAAGGCCATTAATGGTTTTAGCACATACCCTTGCTCTTCGCTTTGAAGAATGCCTCACATGGTTTGCTCCTCGTATTGCCAGTAACAAAACACAGTAACTTATGAAATACCACATGTTAGCAATTAGGGTGGGGCAAGGCAAGGCCAATCTTAGAATGGGTGTATGTTTTAAAAAACCACGTGTCTCACATAAGCATATTTTCTTTAAAAGACTAAAGTGTTGCATATCCCACATTCTTTTATGTTATAAATGTATAATATACATTTAAGTTTCTGTTTCCCATTGCAATAAAAATAATAAAATATGGTAATTTGGTAAATGCTTTCCTAATTCAAACAAACTCGCAAAGACAAAATCCCACATCGGACAACTACCGATATGAATGGAGAATAAATTGCAAACGACAGGAAGCTACTGTCACGACCTTACTTGAACAGGATCTGTTCTATAGGCTCGTACCTCTGTATCCTTTAGTACAAAGGAGGCAGGAATTCAAGTCTGGTTGACGAAACATGACTCTGTGATCAGAGCGTGATTAACTGCCACACAAGTCTCTCGGGGCTTGCATGGGCAGTAGAGGATCGTTCTTGGGTTAGTATTTGACCTGAGATGGTCACAGAGTTGTCTGACAGACTTCAATTACTTTTTGCTCACAAGCAGGTAATTAACTTTGTAATATGACACAGATTTCTAACAATTATGAATGACGCCGAACCGAAAATATCAACTTTTGAC
>CANUEY010047193.1:0-13402 GCA_948099555.1 Croton setiger
GATCCCTTTATGACCGACGATGTATTCCGGTCTTACAGGTTTGCTGGCCAGCTATGGTTACTGATATGCCGTGAAATTCCCGGGGTAACATAAGGTCGATAAATCACAACCAATGAATAAGAAATGACATGTCATTATGCATCGGCCATTATAGCTTGAATTATATGATATATGTAACCTGAAAATGATTGATATTGTTATATATGATAAATTGCCTTATTTGTTATATATGCTTTGCTTAGCACTTGCTGAGTTTTGCGACTCATACAAAACGCATATTATGTTTTTCAGGTTAGCTGTTTGAGTGAAGTACTAAGACTTCACCGGTTTATAGCTCAGATCGGTACAGCTGAAGCCTAGGCCTCTCTTCCTCTCGTCACATCATCTGTACTAGTTGCATATAGACTTTTGCTTAATGCTATTCCTGTATAGCATTACGTTTATATTTTGGCATGTATATATATATGTTTATTACGTTGAGATAATAAGGCAAAATGGCATGTAAGTAAATAAGAATAATTATGTGTCTTTGATATTTGATATATGTATGTTATATGTTATGGTATAGTTTAACATGATAATTAAAATGAAGATATATGTTTTTTAAAAAAAAAATATGACATGTTTTATAACGTAACTTATAAGAGAGGACGCTACATGCAGAATGCTATGTATGCTTGAATTGAAAAGAGTTAGGGTTTAATGCATACCTGTAGTAGTCATCGACCGCTTCGTAGCTTCAGCTTGATTTGGACTTTAGGATTTTTTAATTAATTGTGAATGAACAAAGCAATATAACAATGCAATGCAATAAAAAATGCAGAAAGCAGTAAAAAATTGCAATGAGCGAAAAGATTGATTAAGTAGGCACTTAGGTACCTATCAAATCACTTTTTGGCACCCAAGTGCCTATCAAATGACTCTTTTGGCACCCAAGTGCCTATCAAATCACTTGTTAGCAACCAAGTGCCTATCAAATGACTCTTTTGGCACCTAAGTGCCTATCAAATCACTTTTTGGCAGCCAAGTGTCCATTAAATCACTTTTTTGGCACCTAAGTGTCCATCAAATCACTTTTTGGCACTAAAGTACCTATCAAATCACTCTTTTGGCACCTAAGTGCTATCAAACGACTTTTTGGCACCCAAGTGCCTAACAAATCACCTTTTGGCACCCAAGTGCCTAAATCACGCTATCGAAACCCAATTGCTAAAAAATCACTTTTTTCGGCACCCAAGTGCCTAACAAATCACACTAATGGTACAAAAGTACCCGCTTTGATCAATCCTTTTGACATTAAGCATACACACATGCATTCCTTCTACACGCCTTTAAATTGGCTTTCTCGAACTACATTGACCTTAATCTTTTATAAAAATGAGAGTACGTAGGCATATTTGGGATCTGACCCCAGATAACAGGTTAACCCCTTTGCAAAACTCTTTGTTTACATTTTGCATTACACACACAAAACATGGTTAGTCAAATATAATCCTCCTCGGGTTCGCAAACCAAAAGATTTAATTGGGCTAATTAATATAGAAATAGGTTAATTATCAAATCGGGATCATCTAGGGTTCTTTCTTAATTTTCCATAATAAAAAATAAATGAAGTGCAACTCTGCAAACCCGAGTGAACACCCCCGCATCACTTAATGGATGACGGGGTGTAATTGTGTATTTTGCGCCTTCAATAGAGATTTTCATCCTATTTGTAGCTAAAATACAATTTCTCGACTACTTCATAGCAAATATATTTGAATTGGGCACTTAGTACCAAAAGAAGAGTGCAGGTGAATAAATTGACAAAAATTAAAATCAAACCTGGTTAACCTTCGGTCGCTTTGGAGCTTCAAAGTGGCAGCTTCAATAAAACCTCCAAAAACAATTCCAAAATGCCTAGAAAGCTAGAATCTTGCTAGAATAACTTGAAAGTAATGATTAGTAATTATTACTAATGATTGGTTTGTTGAAAAGAGACCTTATTTATAAGAGAAAACGACTTCTTAGCACATGGGTGCACGCTAACACTTCAAATACCCTCCGCAGTAAACTCCATGCACACTACCATATGAACACCATGTGTGACTCCATAAAAGCAGTGCACATGAGCACACAGTCGCGCACGATCACCGCCAATTTCTGACTTTTTCATTCAAATTGTTTTTCACGCTTTTTTCGCAACTTTTCGGGCTTCTTGGACCCTATATTAATGATTAACATATTTTTCTAGATATTTGAAGTACCCAGGATAAAAGGAAAATGATTCCCGATCTTGAAAAGTAGGTTTTAGGGAAACCCGCAAAAATGATTTTCCAATTTGACCCCTAAACGAAGGAATTTTGGCTATAAAATTTGTGGCTCTTATCGCATTTCTGAAAGATGTCCACCTCAGAATTCCTTTTTCGAAAAGCTATCATGGGCCTCAAACGGACTCTATATGTGAAACCTAGACGAAATTGAGTATTCACAACATCGAAGTCTTGATTCTCAAAACCAAATGATGTTTTAAACTTTTTCATTCTAAATTTTCCTACACAAATTAGGGAATTGAACGAACACATCATCGTTATTTCTAAGGAAGAGAGTCCAAGTGAATCGAGAATAATCATCTACAACATACTATTTCCCACCTAGACTACTAGGAGTGACATGACCAAACAAGTCTAAATGCAAAAGTTCTAAAGGTCTAGTTGGGGAAACCATCCCTTTTAACTTAAATGAGGTTCTAACTTTTTCCTTAACCATCCCTTTCAACTTGAATAATGTTCTAACTTGTTTTCATAGCTAGCATGCTTTACAAATTAAATCATTTTCAAATTTTAGCTTAGGAAGTCCTTTAACTAGATCTTTCTTAGATAGTTTAGAAATTTGATTCATAATCACATGACCCACCAAGTCCAGTCAGTGTTTTCAATAGATACCAAGCACAATTTAGATTCTGAATGCTATTCAGATCCACAAAGTATACATTACCAACTCGATTTCCCTTCAGAATTCACAGATGTCATGCATATTCTAAAATTTACAAAATGAAGGTTCAAAAATGACTCGTTTATTTTAATCACAGCTCTGACTTACAGCTGTGACTTACTGTTGACGCTCGATTTTTGACCCCAAAATCTGAAAAGAAATATATCCAAAAAAAAATATTTATTTTAGTTTTAGTTTCATTTTATTTTGTAAAAATTGAGAAAAGAAAACTAAATATATTAAAAAAAGGAAAAATTAATTAAAAAGAAGAAGAAAAGGAAGAAAAATGAATAAAATTGAAAAAAGGGTTCAATTGAAGAAAAAGAAAAGAAATAGGGGAAAATTGAAAGTTTAAATGGGAAGGAAGGATATAGTTGAAAAAGAAATAAAAGAAGTGGGGTTAAAAGAAGAGATAAAAAGAATAAGTGGAAAAGAAAATAAGGAAAGTTAAATTCTGAATCGAACCGAACTGGTTCGGTTCAGAACAATTTAATTTCAATTAAAACCATGATCAAAACGCGCAGTACTATTCAATACGGCGTCGTTTTCATTCAAAAGAAAAAAAAAAGAACAAGTGAAACGATGAAGTAAGCAGTTGAAGACAGAATCGAGGAAACGTGAAGCAACACATGAAGAACAGAGACGTTGCAGAAACAATTGAAGACAGACGAAAATGAAGGAAGTGGGCTGAACACGAAGCAGGAGTGGCGAAGATGGAGACGAAACAGAAGGAAAGGAAATGGGACACGAAGCCAAATTGAGAAAAGGTAGAGAACGTTGAGGACTAGGAAAAAAAAGGGAAGCCAGCAACCAACAAAAAGGGGTCTGGATTCGAAGGAAAGGGGGAGAGCATTCGGCGCGTAAGAGGGGAGCAATTCCGGGATCGAGAGAATTAGAGGAAATAATTTCTGTAAGTTTAGATTTCTAGGGTTTTTCTTTTTCGGGGAAAATTAGGGAAAATTTCAGATTTTAGGTTTTTTTTTGGGATTCTTTGTAATTGGGAATTTTCTTCTCAATTGTGAACAATTGAAATTGTAGAAGATTTTGTAAATTGCCGAAGCAATATAAATCAAAAAGATTCAGAACCTCCATTTCTGATTTTTGAAAGAGCATATCGAGGTACTTCTGTTCTCTATTTCAGATTATCTTTCTTTTTTTAATATGAATTTATACATTTGGGAACCAGATTAGTCTAAGTATTTTGTCTTACTGTTGATCAATGGTTTGTTGCTATATTCCTGTCAATCTGAATGATGTTGATATATTTTTGTCTTAGGTTAGCATTTAAATTTTTTGTGTTTCTATTGCTTGATCAAAGATAAAGATCAATATTCTGTTCATAATCTTTAATTCACAACGATTGCCTCCATATTGTCATGTTTTTTTATAACCATGAATCAGAATGAAAAAGGGTAGGACTGTGCTTTGATAAGAATTATTTCAGATTACAACTTAGTTCATCGTAGCTCTTAAGTTTCATTTCTGCACAGGAGATGTTGATATTGCAATTGGGCCAAATTTCATCTTTTCTCTGTTATTACTTGCTGCCTTGTTTCTAAATGTTCTGTCCAGCAAATTGTTGATGATCATTTGTTGCAGAAGCATTTAAAATTGTTTGGATGTTTCTGGTTACAATTTAGAGATGAATGTTTATTTTAAGAATTTGAATTTGGTGATTGTTTGGGTCATAATTTCTACCCTTGTTAAGTTTCTTTGTTTCTGATTCATGGTTCAAATCTGCCCTGTTTCTTTTTCACATTCATCCAGGTTGATTGCATGTTTTAGCATTCGTGTTGTAGTTAACATTCTTCATTGTTGCTGCTGTAGGTAGACCATTGGTAACAGTTTTATGATTCTTATTGCTGCTTTCACAATTTGTAGGATATCTCATAAAAATGTTCATGTAGGCTGCATTGACATTAGTTTCTTCTGTTTAAACAAATCTGAGTGTTTGGAATTGTTAATTGAGTATCTAAAGTTTGAGATATGTTATAGGTTGTTGCTTGCCATAAATCAATTCCTTATCTCATTTTGTTCTTGTTGAGTCTATTGAGTTGGTACTTGTTTATCTCATATTTAACATAATTATGAGGTTTAGTTTCTGATCTTGTAGAATAAGAATTATTTGATCATTGCTATTAAATTGATCTGCCTTCTGACATTAGTTACTAGTGATTTAGTTACTAATTCAGATTGCTTTTTGGACTGTTTAAAAAATTTCACTTGTTTGAAAGTTAATTTGTATGATATGACATAAAAAGAATCAAATCTGAAATCTAAATTAATGTAAGGGCATTTTCGTAATTTTTAGAAAATTCAGGGACCAAATTGAAATTTTGCTTGATTAGCTTCCAATTGTTTGTTTTACATGTTTTGTGACTTTTGTTAAATAATATTGTATGTTTAGGAGCTGAATGGCAATTTTCCAAAAATTAAGGACTTATTTGTAAATTCTAAAAACTATAGGGACTTTTTCGTAATTTTGCTTATTTGTTTTAAATGTTTTAATTTCTTTATTTTAGGGTGTTTGGGTTTAATTTGGGGATTAAAAGGGTAGAATGTAATTTAATTAGGGCCTTAATTGTAATTATTTTCTCGAAATGGAGAAAGAATAATTAGGATAGATGTGATTGTTCTATATTTCCGCACTTTAATTTACCGCACTTTATTGCTTTCATTCTTTGAATTTGTTTTCAAATGACCGATTATCGCCAATTAGGAACATCGCTAGATTAAAACACGCAACGACTTTTCTTTTAAAATAAACTTAAATTTTGGAAAGAAAAACAAACCAAGAGGCCGGTATTTTCCGGGCGGTGGTTTAAGTAAAACTTAAACCGTCGTACCTTACTCCCCTACCCAAAATCTCTGATTTTCGACCAGTGCCTTTTAAAAAATAAAACGGAGTCATTTTTATAAAAATTAAAATTTGGTGTCCCGAAATCGGGTGGCGATTCGAAAAACATTTTTAAGACCGACCAGTTTCGGCACGCGCAAACCAAAATTGTTTTGTCACCGATTTTTGGTAAAAATCCAAAATCCCTCCGAAAACCGAACGACAACACTTACACTAAGAAGATTTAAATACAAACCTTCTACTAGAGACACATTGTTTAGAGAAGGTTGCTTTTCGATTATTCTAATGCTAAATATTTCTCCTTTAGCTTTGTCTCCAAAGATTACAAATCCATCTTCTTAATTTTTCAGGCTGGTGAACTTTTTCTGATAACTAGTCATGTGTCTACAGCAAACGTTATCCATATACCACATATCCGTAGTTGCTTACTCCTTAGCCATACCTGAAATCAATCAAGCAGATTTTGGAACCTAATATACATGGGTACTACAAGGTTAGTAGCAACTGTCTGTTTTTGTCTTTTAGTGTGAGATCGTCTCTGAACTGAAGTGTTCATTTTTAAACTCAGTTTAGAGAAGGCTTTCCACATATCCCTTGAACATGAAGCTCCAAAACAACATGTTTATAATTTTCTTCAATTCTATTACTCATTTCAATTAAAGCATTCTTTAAAGATAGATTTTCAAATTTTAGACATTCATTTTCAAAGACCAGTTTCTTAAGTTAAATATTTAGAAATTTGATTTTCATTTTTGCACTCTTTTTCTCTTTTTTGCCTCTATAATGTCATGTAGAAGTTCAAAATAAATAAGACCATTATAAAATGCATTTCTAAGATGATCAATTTTAGAGAATAAGTTTTGTGATCTTTCTTCAAGCCTTTATATTTCAGAGGGAGCTTTTTATACTTACTAATTATGTTGCAATAAGTTTCAATTAAAGCTTTTTTAGAACTAGAATAACTTACCTTAGTCTTACATGAAGTATCTTAAGATTCACTACTTTCTCTCCTTCTACCTGAATGTTCAGAGACTTCCTTTTCTAATCCACTCTATTCAGAGTCAAATGCTTCCATTAAACACAGATTTGCAAAGTCTTTCTGACTTGCATTCTCTTTAAAACCTGAACAATCGTTGTTGCTGTTGATGTTTGATTTATCACAAAAAATGGCGACAAAACATTTTTGGGATGCACGTTGCCAAACTAATTGGTCTTAAAAAGGTTTTAGAGTCGCCATCCGATTTCGGGACACCAATTTAATTTTTTTTTCAAAAATGACTTCATTTTAATTTTAAAAGCACTGCTCAAAAAAATTTGAGATTTTGGGTAAGGGGGTAATGTCATCACCCGGGAAAATCGGCCTCTTAGGTTTGTTTAATTTCCAAAACTTAAGTTTGATTTTTATTAAAAAGCCGTGGCGTGATTAAATTCTAGCAATGTTCTTAATTGGCTATTTTCTTTCATTTGCGAAAGAAAATTCATTTAGTGAAGTGATAAAGTGCGGAAATTCAAGTGCGGAAAAGTAAAATCAATCACATATTAAAACTAATTATTTTTTCTCCAATTAGGAGAAAATAATTACAAAATAGTCCTAAATTAATTACAATCTACCATTTTAAGCTCCAATTTAATTAATTAAATCCCAAAACACCTCACAAACATATAAAGTAAACATTTAAAATTTGCATATGAAAATTACCATAAAGTCCCTAAAGTTTGAGAAAATTACAAAAAGGTCTCTGATTTTATGAAAAAATACCAAACAGCCTCAAAATTGTCAAAAACAGTAAAACAGTCCATAAAATTCACAAAACAGTCTCTGGTCATACAAAATTGCTAAAACAGCCCCTGTGCAAAATTGCTTAAACAGTCCACATAACATATAAAACATTCAAATCACTCCTTGTCAACTAGAAAGTTATGCAAATAGTCTTAAGTCATATCAAAATTAGAAAACAGTACCTAAATGTATCAATCATAAAATTTATCAAACCAATTCATACATAATCTCAAATTTCTAATCAATGCCTAAGTTAAATGGGGCACAAATGAACAACACTTTTGATAATTCAATATTAACTTCCCTTGCTAAGTTGTAATAGAGTTAAGAAATCAAAAAGTAAAACAACATAATCTGGAAAAACCTAAAACAGAAGATAAAAAAACTAATAATTCAAGATACAAAATTATAAAACTAAAATCTAACTTTAAGATTTTTTGAACATGCAAACAATAAACTTAGCAGCTTAATTTAGACACCATTTATACCAAAAATAATAAGAACCATTTAAACAGAAATTAGATGATGACCAAAAATAGCAGCCAAAAAGGAAACAATAATGCAAGAGATAAGCTAAATAGAAAGCAATACAATTATGAAAACAACAATGAAATAGTTTGATTTATGACAGTCTAGCTTATAATGGAATGGAAAATAAAAGCAACAAAGGATTCTAGAAGTAAATATGAACAGAAAGAAAGAAAACTGAACAAGCTTTGAAGCAGGATGCATATGCTAAACGACACATATTCTGAATACCAAAAAGTAGGCATCACATGTAAACCTTCAGCAACAATCATTAAACTAGCTGAGACAATGTTAAACGAAGACAGCGTGCACTAAGATCGAATTTGTGAATTCAAAACAGATCAACACTAACCATAAAACCAATAACCAACTACATCACTTAACGTTGCAACCAATATAACCAAGAAGCATACTCTTAAATCCAAAGCAGATGTTGGAAGCCACAAAAGAGCACAGAATGAAATTGAACATTTTACTAACCAACCTATAGCAACACATATGAGCAGTTCTATAAGCATAAATACCAAAACAAACATAGCTGCATTAAAAATCTAAGCCTAGCCATTCTGGTTTTGACACAATAAAAATAGCAGAATCAAGACTTAAAACAATAGGAATAGTCTCAACAACCAACAGAAATAAACTTGGCAGAATAACCTACATAGTTTAAAGATATGCAAAATGAAGGAAGAAACAAAATAGTGACCAACATCAGAAATCAGGATCAACAGCAATTAGGTTAACCATAAGCACAAATAGTTCAACTACATGCCAAGGCTTAAATGATACCCACAAATAACAACAATTAAACTGTAGTAGCACTTATCCCTCAAACATACATCAAACAATCAGCTACAATTTTCATTAAGAATATGCGTCAATCAGGTTCCTAAGTATATAGATTCATTATAAAACAGAAAGATTTAAGGAAAGGAAATGAGGAACACCTCAAACTTCAGGCCCTCAAAGTATGATTCTAATAGAATAGTTTTAAGTTCTTTATAATAACAAATGTTCTGTTTAAAAATTTGTAGTAAACAATCGACAAAAAACTCAAAGATCCCTGTTGACGCTTGATTTTTGGCCCAAAAATAACCGATGATGATAACACCCAAGCTTGATGAGATTTTCAAAATTCCAAAGTAGCTCAATTTCTCTTTTTCTTCAAAAATATTTAAATGGTTTTAATTACCAAATTTTCCTTCTTCTGTAAAAAAAAAATATTTGAGTAAGTTTTAAATTTTATAGTTCTTAAAAAAAATTTAAAAAGAAAAAAGATTTAGTTTTGATTTTAATTTAATTTTATTTCATTTGTTGTGATTTTTATCGTCTTTCATTTTATTTTTGAATTTTAAGTCTAGTATGAAAATTAAAAAAAGAATTAATTTGGTTTTAAAAGAAAAGAGAAGGAAAAATGAATTTAATAAGAAGAGAAGGGGAAATTAGTAGGAAAATAGAAGAAAATGGTGTAATTAAGAGAAATTAGAAGTAAAGGGAAGGAACTAAAAGGAAGATAAGAAGAAGAGGATGTAATTGAAGGAATGAGGAAAGAAGAGGGGTTAAAATGAAATTAAAAGAGAAACGGAGGGGGTGCCAGTTAGATGTGAAACAACGTCATTTTATCAAATGATAAAATGACGCCGTTTCATTAAATCAGAAGGCAAAAAATAAAAGACCAAAACGCGGCACATAAGGCTGAAACAACGCGGTTTTGGTCTTCACTAAAAAAAAAGAAAACAGGAAGAATGAAACACGAGGATGATGGAGAAACAGAGACAGACAAGAAAAGGAGACAAGAGAAAAAGGAAGAAAGTAAATTTGCAGTGGGAAATTGAAACCAGAGGAGCTAAACGATGAGGACAAGAACAACGATTATGCCGGGAAAAAGGGAGGAGAGTCTGCAGCATATTGGACTCGCGGATGCAGAAGAGGAGCATGAAGGAAAAGAAAGATTAAAGCCTATAAAGGTAGAAGAATGGTGCCGAAAAGAGGGTTGGTTCCAGAAAGGGGGGAGAAACGATCACGAGAAAGAAAATAATCTGAGGAGAAAAGAACTATAAGCTTCTTTTACTCGAACCTTTGGGGATTAAGGTTTGTAAAATTGGGGATTTTTCTAGGGTTACTTAATTTCCAATTGTAAAGTGCAAAAACTTTCTTTCCCGTTGTGATTTTCAACAAAGAAGAATTGAGGATTGTAGAGGATTCTGGATATCATAATTGTAATTGGAACTGATACTGAGGTAACTTTTAATTTAATTCTAGTTTCTACTTTTTGTTCAATATGTCTGCCTTTAATTGGGAACCTGATTAAGAATTATTGTGTGAAAAAGTTCTTACATTTCTATTTGTTTCTTTCGTTAATCTCTTCAGTATTGTTTGTGCTGAGTTTTCATGTTACGACTGTCTGGAATGAGTTGCTCAGTTCACTGCCACTGTTGCTTCCCAATTGTCTTTAATTTGCTTCCTCAAGTTCTTGCTCAGTTCATTTATTAATTTTGGCAACCGTTTCTGTTGGTTGATAGTAGTCATAAGATTTGGTTTTTAAAATAAACAATTCTTTTACCTAATCTATTGATCCATAAACCTTCACTGTTCTTACTAAACAAAATCCTCAATTCCAGCCTGTGTGATACAAGTCCCTGTTTTGTGAGCCCAAATGACCGCATGAAGCCAGTTTTTTAAAGTAAGCTTAAAATATTTTCCCTGCCTTATTGTTTTCAACAGAAAGGTGTTGGTATGACATGTTAAAACTCGACTCTTTTTCTGCTAGTGTTGGTTGTCAACTGGCTTGTGGTTTCTACTTCTTTATAGTCTTTCAATTGCTTTTTGTTACTGCTTGCAGCTGGCTTTTGTTTCTCATTTTGTTTAAAGTCAAAAATGGATGGTTACTTTGAGATTCGGTCTAGCAGAGTGTGCCTTGAGTTTTTGAATCCAGAACTTCATGGTCAAGTCATGCTTATTCGATTCATTTTGGCTACCTTAGCCCCTGCATGTTGTTACTGAATATAAGCATTTTGGTCCTTATTCTTGCATGATTCTGGTTTAATATTAATTGTTATTTTCTTTAAACATTTTAGAAAAGTCATGGTTTAAGATCATATGTTCTCACTTACTGATGTCGTTTGCTCTAGAATTTGATGTTTCTGTTTTTATTAAAAGGGATTGTTTTAAATGCCTTTAGTCCATATTATTTAGACTGTTCTTAGGGGATTGAGGTACTGCATGGTCATTGATGATTATTGTTTCTGTCCTTTTGACTGTTGGTTATTAAATTAGGAATAGTCAATGTCATGACATTTTAACTTGTGCATTCTGTGTGAATTCTACTTAGAGGGGTTCAAAACTATACATGCTTAACAAAGGTTTGGATGATTCTAGTCTAATGTGATGTTGTGTTACTAATGCTGTTAACCTAGAGCCAGGAAAGTTTTGCATGTGAGAATCCTTAAATGTTATCATTGTTTAGCCTCAAATTCCCATTTTATATCCAGTTGTTACTGTATTTGACTGTATTAAATAATTGCAGAGATGTTTTGAGTAGTTTAATTTGTGCAAAGGAGCTGTTAACATATTTTTATGCATGAAGGGATTGTTTGCACATCGTTTATATATACAGGTGTTGTTTTGAAATTTTCTCATGTCACATGGTCTGTTTTACAAATTCTAATTTGTTTGGGGTTAATTTTCATAATATGGCATGAAAAGTCAATTCTGAAATTAAAAGTGATTTTGGGGTAGTTTTGGGAATTTTTGGAAAAATGAGGACCAAACTGAAATTTTGCATGATTTGCTCCAAATTGTTAATTTTGCATGTTTTATATGTTTTATGGACTGTTTTAGGGCAATTGCATATTTTAGGGGCTGTTTTGATAATTTTGCAAATTCTAGGGACCTTTTGCAAATTGTTTAAATTTCAAGGACTTTTTTTGTAATTTTCCGTGATTGTTTTAACTGTTTTAATTTCTTTATTTCGAGGTGTTTGGGATTTATTTTAGGGATTAAACGGGTATAATGTAATTTTAATAGGACTAATTCCGAAATCGGAGAAAGAATAATTAGATCTAAGGGGTGGACGTTTTTATTTTCCGCACTTTAATTTCTGCAATTTATCGCTTTTTGTTGTATATTTTGCACAAATGACTTAAATCACCAAATTAGGGACATTGATAGTCAGCTTTTCAAAATAAAATCTTAACTTAAATTTTGGAAAACAAAATTGGTTTTAGAGGCCGGTAAATCAGGGCGTCAATCGAAATGAAATTTCCGCTGACGTACCCAACCCTTTTACTTAGATCTTTTTGGTTTTAGACCTTACCTTTCTTTTAAAATAGGGGTAATTACTTTTGGGTCCCTGAGGTTTTGGCTAATAGACTCGTTGGTCCTCCTATTTTCAAAATTATATCGATAGGTCCCTAACTTTTTAATAATAGACTCTCAGGTCCTTCCGCCACTTTTTCCGTTAGTCAACAAAAAAGTCAACGTTATTTTTTTAAAATAACAAAACTACCCTTTGGTTTATTTGAATCGAACCATGATTTATTTGAATCGAACCGGACTAATTAAACCTAATTTTAAATCAAACCACAATAAAAATTTAAGATAACCAGACTGAGATTCGAACCAAGGACCTTGAGATTGTGAAAATGCATGATGACTAACTACATTAAGACATCTTTAATGTTTGAATTGACGTGATAAGAATTTATTGTAAGGCACAACCATTCACCTTTTATGACTATAACAATTACCTACTCTTTCAATTAAGATTTTATTAAATAATTACATATTTATTTTTTTATCATCCTAGACAAGCTTGAAGGTTAGAAGAGAAAGTTTAACTTTTTCGGAAAATTTAAAAAGATTTTACAAAAAATTGAGTGTTTATTTGGAGAAATTAACAAATATTAGAAAACTCATATTTCTAATTCAAGAAAATGAAATATTTATTGGAGAAAAAAATCGTTGACTTTTTCCGTTGACTAACGCCGTTTTTGGACGGAAGGACCTCAGAGTCTATGTAACACCCCTTTCTTAAAAATCTTGTCATAAAACCGGCCTTTTTTTTTTTTTGACATGTGTTGGGTGACATAATTCCCTACTTATCACATGATTACATACATATATATATATAGGCATACGTTTGCCATTCACATAGCATTCATTATAACATGCAACTCTACTTTCACTTTAACTCATTAAAGAGTAACTTGGCCATTAACCGAGCAACATTCATTATAAGCATGCAAGATAATAATAAACTTTAA
>CANUEY010047289.1:0-10745 GCA_948099555.1 Croton setiger
TATATATATATATATAATTTAGTATGTAATATATATATATATATTATTTAGTATGTAATATATTTTATTTCATTACTTATATTTTATGTTTATATAATATAATATAATTTATTCATTCATTCACATCCATGCCGTGCGTTCTGTTTCTTCATTGTTCTACTCAATGCAGTGCGTTCTGTTTCTTCATTGTTTAACAGAGATTTGAAGCGTCATTCTAAGAGGACAGAAAAGAGTCTTGGAATCCAATTCATAAACGATATTATTTAGAATATGTTAATGAAGGTGTTCTATCCGGCTAAAATAATATATTAATATGTTAATTATTTATTTTTAAAATTATTATTTTAATATAGGGTACATAAAAATAAAAATATAATTAAACACAATCATATCACTGAAATACATCAAAATTATATTAAATTGGTGGAATACATTAAAATTACTAGAATTTAAATTACTGGAATTACATTAAAATTACTGGAATTATAGAAAATTAAATTGGTGTTCTATCAGACGGAGGATGAGATATTGGGCACGATCTATCATTATGTCCTGCATTCCTACATCGACTGCAAACAGTACCTCTCCTCGTATGCCTTCGGGTATAATCCATGGACCTTTTAAGTCGATTCACTCGTCTTCGACCCGGTCCATCATGGTGAACCATTCTCGAGTCCTCCGGAAGTAGAGTCCACTTTACTGGCGGCCATGTTTCCTTACCAAGAACAGGAGTGAAAGATCCAACGTACTGTAGAGCCCAACCTTGAACCGTGTAGAACGGATCAACTAGATCCATTGGATCATCTTATCTGAAGTGCGCAACAGCTACAGTATGCGAGCACGGAATTCTATATGTTTGCCACTTTCCACAGCTGCAATTCCGTTCAAAATATTGTACCATCTGCGCGTGGCCACTTCTTGTCATGACTTTGTAAACAAAATGCATTATAATTCTCTAAAATTGGTTTCCAAGCCCCAAACACTGCCTCAATCGCCTACAATGCGTACGTCCAGACACGAAAATAAACGAAATATTTACTAAACTCTAAATATAATGCATACACTAATCAACATTAACGTACCTGAAACCGGTTGTGAACTTCCGTTTGAATGTGTTTCACCTTGTACCCCGGTTCCTTCATAATATGCGGCATAATAAGAGCGGCAATATCTTTTGAGGTGATGTTTCTATCCTCCCGCCCAATGTTGGCGCCTGCACAGGTGTGCGCCTGTACCCACTTAACCATTCTCCACACCCCTAAATCTCGCTGCTCAGACGCTCTAATAGTCCACGAACAAAATATCCTGTGCATTTGTTCCCTCGGATACTTCGGACCCCGAGTTACACATTCCACAGCCCATGTTTTCTTTCCGCTCTCTACTGTACGGTATGTCATACCTCTTTTGACGGACCATGCAGCAACAACATCCTGCACACTCTTCTTGCTTTTGAAATAAACACCGGCGTCGATACTCTCCGGATTCCCATCCCACATTTTAATACCGTCTGCGTTCTCCTCTTCAGCGTCTTCATCGCCTATGTCACCGCAAACAAACCCTGAACCCGACGTTAAAGATAGATATACTCCGCTGTCTGTACTGTCGTCCGATGGCACGAACTCAGCATCACTACTAGAACCCGTCCAAGCAGACATCTCATCCTCCTCCGGGAAGAGCCCAATATCCTCGTTCTCCCTTTCAAGCGGCATTGAAATTGGCAATTCCACATTCTCGTTTACCTCTTCTATGGCTTCATGGTCCATAACCACATGTGCATCGCCGCTACTTTTGCCCGCAACAACTGGTGCAGCAACAACAATTTCCGCTATCTGTTCCGCACTAACATACAATTCCGGCCAGTTCCGCGCGTACAAATATAAAAAAACCATAGTCTGCTCATTCTCCAAAATTATATATCTTCTGCAGCCGTTATATTCTGTCCACACCAGAGTAAATTCCAGTCGCACAACGGCTTTATCCACCCGACATGCTCTGCATACCGGATCGTAAAACTGCTCGAAACTTATTTGACGGTCAATGCATATTGTTGCATCGGCGCGACTGTAATTCAGACCGACAATGCCGTCCACCAGTGGAAACGCTGAACTCCAATATATATTTACCGAAAATGGAGCATTATACACCATTTTCAACCCCTGCTATTACCAAAATATAATCTGTTTAGTATATTTTCAACACAAATGAATTCTGAATTTCATTTTCGCTCTTCTGCATTCTGTTGTTGGATATATGCAGCTTTAAGTTCGCATTAGACTTATGCGAACTTTTTTCCTGCGTAATTTCTGCATTCTCGACACGTGTCATCTGTTTCCTGCTCCTGCCGCGCCTACCTAAGTTCGCATTTGTCTTATGCGAACTTAGAGTTCGCATTTGGCAAATGCGAACTACTAATTAAAATTAAAAGTTCGCATTTGGCCTATGCGAGCTCCACATATTTGTCCACATTTTGAATCTTCAACACCAATCTGTCCACATTCAAATTTTTAAACTCCCCATTGGAAATCACCCGTGATAAAATATAAAAATATATATATAATATTATAATTATTCTAATATTGAAAGTAGGGATAATATACTTTTGGATGTCTAAGATTTTATATAAAGATTTAAAAAAAAAATTCTTAAGTTCACAAAATTTTTATTATTTTACTATAAGTTTTTCCGTCTAATTTCCATCTACTTCATCGTTAAATAATGTTAAAAAAACTAAAATACCATTTGTATCATATATATTCAGATCCTTAAAATTTACACTAATTAACTATCAGGTCCTTATTAATTTTTTGTATATTTAATTTAAATTTCAATTCCCTCCTAAGTTTTCCCTAATTTTCTAAATTCATTCCCTCCCAAATTTTCATTCTCTTCGCCCACCCCGTGCAAATCTATCTCAAATCCATATTGTCCTCTCCTACTCCAATTCTTTTGTTCCTTTTTGAAATCAAAATCACCCAAAATATGTCATTGAATCGAGTTTGAGCCAAGTGCAAAAACGTGCTCCATCGATAGCAGCCACCACCTCCGAAAGAAACCAAACCTAGACACCACTTGAAACCCTCGTCACCACTAATTGAGCTTAGATGATTTTTGAACCAATCGGTTCTCAGCTTCTTAAGATTTTTTTATTCTTTTCCTTTTCTTTTATTCATATATTTTCTGAATATAAACAAAATCGAGACAAAAAATCGTTTCAACATTAAATTGTTTTAAATGTATGCCTTATAGTATTTAATTGCTCTAGTGTTATGTTTTAGGATTCTAAAATTGCATTTTATTTTTAGTAATCTGTTGCATTTTCTTTCAATTTTGTTACAAAAGCTTTTAGGTTTTATATCTTTGGCCTTGAATTTTCTCTTTTTTATATTGTTTTTTTCAATTTATTTCTTTAATTGTCTACTTGGTGATTATATTTTATTAAAATTAGAGGGGTGTAAGCATCCTATGTTATCTTTATTTTTTAATGAACAAAAAAAAGAAAAAAAATAGAATATTGTAAAGTTTTTGGTATTGTTTACTAATGGCTGCAGCTAAGAATAATATAGGAAAATCCATGAAGGGTTCCACTGTTGATGAAAGACAAGAATGAGGATTTGAAAAGGGTAAAACTTTAAGCTTTAATGAACGGCAACAACAATGGAAGCTATTTCTGGTGAAGTTTTGATTGAAAATTTATAAATACTATGATAATGAAAAATTGATGGATGCATGGATGAATAAAAAGAAAGAGAAGAAAGGGAAGAGAGGAAGTGAAGATCACTGGTGGTGGCGGCGATAGTGATGGCAATGGTTGGATTAGGAAGAGGATGGTGAGTGGTAGTGGCAACGGAGTGAGTTGGAGAAGAGGGGAAAAGATATAATAATGTGAAAAGGGTAATTCTGTCATATTTTAAAGTTATAAATGAAAAAAATTGACTTTTTAGTTAACTAACGGAAAATTGAGCAAAAACTGGATGGAAGGGCCTGATGGTATAACGGCTTAGTTTCTGTCTCTATTGGTCTTTATGCTTCTAGTCTGTTTCTTCTTGTTTTTGTTTAGTCTATATGTCAATCCTGGCAGTTACTCTTTCTATTTTTAGACCTAGTTTCTGTTTAAATTTTCAAGTTTGAGTTGTTTCTATTTCTGATTCCCTGTTTCTATCTTAGTCAGGTAAAGTGTGTTAGTATTATGTTACTTGGAATGTTGTTAATTCTGTTATAAGTGCAAAATGCTGTATAGATTGGCTAATTTTTTGCTTTCTTCCTTTCAAAGCTGCTGTCCATTGTTGTTGTTCCTCTAGTTTAGGTTTTGTATTCTTGTTAAAAATCTTGTTTATAGTCTTTGTTGGTTCTGTAAACTGAATTGTTCAACATATTGGTTTGCTGCTACTTAGATTGTTAATAGTTTAGCTAATTATTATTCAAATGTTCAGTATGTTGGTTTGATTGCTGGTTGGTTTGGCTATTGTTTTTGTCCCTTATTACATAAAGATATAATGTAGGGACTAAGTTTGAACTTTTACATTGAAAATGAACAGTTTGGATATTTTCACATATGGCATCACTGTTTTGCAAAAATGGTTTGGATGGGGGCTATTTTAAGGAGAAATGTATGTAGGTGGTCTGCTTTCGAATATTTCTGTGCATATAGGGACTAAATGTGACATCTTGCATAATATATGGACTGTTTTGGCATAATTATGTTCAACTTTGGACTGTTTGAAAATTTAGTGTATGTTGGGGGTTATTCAGGATATTTTGTGTATGAAGGGACTATTTGGTAATTCTCATGTATGTTCAAGGCTATTTTGTAATGTTGACATATTGTAGGGACCTAAACATAATTTTGCATATTTAATGTTCCCTTTTGTCTTGCATGCTAGGGTTTGTTTTGTGATAATTATATGTTTAATGGATTGTTTAGTAATTTGCATGTTCTAGGGATCATTTAGAAATTTTTCAAAAATTTAGGGACCAAATTGTAATTTGTCGTGACTTGGGGTACCTTTTAGTAACTTTTCATGTTTGTTTTAAATATGTTATTATATATATTTGTGCGAGGATTTGGGGTTTAAATTTGGGTTCTTTCGAGTAGAATGTAATTAATTAGAACCAAATTATAATTATTTTCTCTTAAGGAGAAAGACTAATTAGCTACATTAATGATTCAATTTCTGCAATTTACTTTCCGCATTTTACTGCTTTCATAAATGTAACATCCCTAACCAAACCAAACGTCATTCATGACATCATTTTGTGCATAACATGCATTTTCATCGCATAAACATTATTTTAAATTAAAGTTAATTATTTGCTAAGAAATTATGACTTGAATATGTTATGGAATTAAGTAAAGAATGTGAATAAGTTAAGTTTTAGGTTTGTTTACAGTCGGTCGACATGAACGAGGCCTGTATTGGGATTTTGCTTGCGCGACCGATAAAAAGTCAAAAACGCGAAAAATTTAAAAGAAATGAATTTGGCATTTTATGCTTTGGTTATTGAATAAATGTTATTTGTTTTGGAACCTTAAAACTACGACGACGTCGTACGATTTTGGCTCCGCTGGCATAGCTGAGGTTCCGGAGTCAGTTTCGGGCACCAATCGAGCCGCGAATATTTTTCAGACCCGATTTCGCTGAAACTAGGAATTTTGGTTTTAAACATTATTTTAATGATTTAAATGTTTGGAAAAGGGAGGAATTGCTACGGTTTTGTGCAGAAACAATAAGGACATGGAAGGAAGAAAAGAAAGATAGGTTAAAAAGGATAATGTTAATGTTTAACTTAAAAACTAAGTAGGAGGTGTAAAGGTGATTAATTTGTTTTGTTCCTGGAGTGACTAAGGACCTAAATGAAGAGGTGGAAGAGGCAAGAAAACAGAAGGGGTCAAATGAAAAACAAAAAAGAGAGAAAGAAAGAGAAAAGAGAAAAAAGAGAAAAAAAGGGAAGAGAGCTTAGGTTTTATGGGTTCTAAGTAATCCTTAGGAGTGTTAGAGAAGATTAGAAGTAAGAAAGAATGAGGAGAAAGGCTAGAAACAGAAAGAAATAAAGAAAACAGTGAAAAAACAAAACCAGAGCAGTGAAAAATAGTGGCTGGAAGGGGAAAAGAGAGAGAAAAAGAAAAAAATCTAGCTTGCACGGTTGAATTTGGGGCTTAGGGATCTTTAGAGAGTGTTCCTGAGAAGATTTTGGTGGTGAGAAATGGTCGAAAAGTCACTGAAAAATCGTCTGTAAGTTCGGTCCAGAAATAGAGGAATCAGAGAAATTTGGTGGCTGGAGGAAGAAGAAGATCAAAACGACAGCCTATGCTGCGTTTTGATGAAAATTACCTATGGAGTACCTGAATTTGGTAAAATTACATTTTGACTCCTAAAGTTTATAATTAATGCAATTTAGTCCTTCCAGCAAAGTTCTAATTGTTTTATATTTAGTCCTGCCAGATTTAATTTCTGATGAATTGCATTTTGATCCCTGAAGCTTCTGACACATTTTAATTTAGTCTCTCTAACTGAAGTTAATTTAAAATAATTATATTTTGGCCCCTAAACTTACTATCGCATTTCAATTATGCCCTTAGAAAGTTTAAAATGTTTCAATTTCACCCCTCCACCCCAAATTGAATTCTGGAAATTATAATTTGACCCAGAACTTGCTGCCAGACTTCAATTAAGCCCAAAAAATTTTAAAAAACTATTCAATTGAGTCCTTTTGGGTTTAAATTGAATTTATTTTTATTGTTTGGACTAATTGGCTAATAAATTAAGTTTGATAATTATAATTATTGTTATATATAATTAATATTTGATAAATTAAGTTTAATAAATAATTTTAATAGTCTTTTTAAATATTTCTAATATAGAAAAAATGTGATTTTTAAGTTAAAATTTAAGGGAAATAATATTGTTTGGCCATGGAATTAAAGTAATTAAAAGAGATAAATGTTTAATCATGTATGATAGCATATGTGAATTGTTTATATGATAATTTGAATATTTTTGCTATGTTATGTAATATAGGAGCATCGAATTCTAGAGGGGGACGAGGTAAACAACCCAAGACTCAACCTAGCTCACAACTTTGAGGTAAGTGTAAACTTACTGATTTTTGTTGTGAATTGTGATATTGTGAAATATTAAATACTGTTGATATTGAACTGTTTGGACTAGTACTGAAGCCCGGTCACTTGATTTGCGTGAAATTGATGATTTATGCTTATTGAATTATTGGATCGGTACTGAAGCCCGGTCAATTGACTTATTTGCTTTGAATATATGATTATTGAACTGTTTGGACCAGTATTGAAGTCCAGTCATTTGGATTTATTGAATTTTGAATATTGTGATCTTTGTCTTTAAGTCGGTACTGAAATTCGAGCATGTGATTTGTTATTTGATATATATACTATTTGGACCGGTATTGAAGACCGATCATTGGATTATATGGAATATTGTGATATATGCTTATATGTCATATCAGTGCATTCTTACAGGACTTAATAAAAGGTCGTTGTGACTTCATGACCAGTATTTGCATATTTCACAAAAGAAACTTACGGGTTTCTATATGAATTGACGGATGGACCTTCGGGTCAACATACTGCTATGGATGGACCTTTGGGTCAACATATTGATATGGATGGACCTTTAGGTCAATATATTGCTACGGATGGACTTACGAGTCATATTTTGAATTGACCTATGATTCATTTAGGTTCAGTGCTTCTGATCGACCCATGGGAAATTCGAGTCTAGTGTTACTGGCTAGCTATTGTCACTTGTTCTGTGAAATTCCTAGGTGCAGCACTTGGCTTGATGGATCACGATGAAATTAAATGGAATTACATGTCATTTGCATTATTATAATATTATGTTTTAATGATTAAAATAGAAATATGAACTATTGCAGCTTTATGGTCGTTATGATAATATGTTTATTGTTTCGTTTAAAATTGTTTTAGTTTACACTTCCTGAGTATGCGACTCATCAAAATCGCAATAGGGGCGGCTAAACTCGGGAGTGGATGACTCATAATTCTGTTTTCTCTTTCCAGGCGCCACATGCGGTAAGCTTCAGCTAAGCATCAGAGAAAGCTCGAAAGGGTTTAAAATTTATGTTTTCAGGTTTGCTTCTTGAGTGAATTCTAGCACTTCACCAACATGTGCACAGGTCGGTTTAGTTGAAGTCTAAGCCTCTCTTCCTCGTTCCACATCATATGTATAGTTGCATATAAATTTTGGTTTACATTATGTTTTGTAATAAATAATAGCATGTTTTAGCATGTAAAATATAAAGGATATAGTTATTTTGGATTTATTGTCAATAGTTTTTTATAACTTATTATGGTATATGTAAATTAAGGTTTGCAAACTAATATGTTTGAAATTGATTATTGCTATGTAAATATTTAATGTTGTTCAAATGTTAAGAAAAAAAAAGGCATGTTTAATGACGTATAGATAT
Source organism: Croton setiger (assembly GCA_948099555.1). Taxonomy (NCBI): domain Eukaryota; kingdom Viridiplantae; phylum Streptophyta; class Magnoliopsida; order Malpighiales; family Euphorbiaceae; genus Croton; species Croton setiger. Next base: position 8,461 of record CANUEY010047289.1, read on the forward strand.
AAGTTTGGTTGTTACAGTTTTTGGTATTAGAGCTGGTCTATGGCCCCACAGGGCTTGGTCACATGCATAGTCTTTGAATTCATTCATACACATTGTATTGACACATTACATGTATATATGATCATGGAGCATGTTCATAAGTCCTAAAGGGGAGAGGGTTCAACTGGCCAAGCATTTTCTATTGAGGAATCATATAAACCTTATGCATTTGGCCCTGATAATGTACCTGTTATGAGGAAGAGGAATTACAGGAGCTCAGAAAGTTAGGTGCAGTTAACTTCTTTGGCACTACAGATCCTGATGAAGCCGAGGCATGGCTTGAGCGGTTAGAGAGGGTGTTTGTCATGATGGAGAGTACACCTGAGGAGAAGTTTGACTATAACATATCACTTCTCCAGGGTGATGCTTATAATTGGTGGAAAACAGTCCTGAATTCCATAGTTCGACCTCCGGTTCTAACATGGCATGATTTCATCTATGAGTTTAAGGATAAGTACACGCTAGAGGTTTACAGATATCAGAAGCAGAGAGAATTCTTCAATCTCTCTCAATGTGATATGAGCGTGGTAGACTATGAGTTGAGGTTTACTCAGCTATCACAGTATGCTAGTTTCCTGGTAGCCTCCGAGAAGGAAAAGTGTCATCGTTTTGAGGATGGTTTGAGATGAGAGATACGGGCTCGGATCATACCTGTTGATTTGAGGTCCTTCTTTGATTTACGTGCCGCTGATATCAAAGTACTGAGGTTACACAGAGAGAGACCTCCATTTGTTCCATGACAGATGAGAGAGGGTATGTGACACCCCAGACCTAAACCCTATGCCATTTCGACGTCAGTACATGCATTTTGTGCATGTTTAAGTAAAAAGCATTATAGATTAATGTGAAATATGACATGAACATGAATTATATAATTTGGAAATGGTAATATATGAATTAGAGATGTTAAAAAAAAGATGTTTTAAGTTCGTTTATCGTCGAAAGGCATAAACGAAGCCAATTAGGGTGTTTGGCTCGCGCGACCAAAAAATGTCGGAAACGCGCAATATTTTAAAGTAAATGATTTCGATATGATTTTATATGTTTACATACATAATTTAAAGAGTTTTGGGACCAAGATTCTATGACGACGTAGTACAGTTTCGGTTCCGTGAAAATCGTTGAGGTTTCGGACTCGGTTTAGGGCAACGATCGAACTGCGACAAATTTTCGGATTTCGATTTTTACGAAACTTCATACACGTGTTATACTATTTATTTTGACACCTAAAATGAATTTTAAGCTGGTCCTGGACCCAAATATATGGCTGGAATTAGAGAAAATTGAAGATTGAGAAAGTGAATTATATTGCGTTAAGTATTAAGGAAAATTAAAAGGGAAAATGATGATTAAATGAAAGAGGGAAGCTGCTGCTGTCTTTGTTAGTGTGCTGGCATGTTTTTTGGCAGAAATGAAGAGGTGGAATAGGTAAGTTTTGGGCTGGAGTGAAGGAAAGAGAGAGGGAACAAGAAAGAGAGAAAGAAGGAAAAGAAAAGAAAATAAAGAAAGAAAGAGAGAGAAGAGATATTTATGTAAAAACCTTCAATCCAACATGTTATTGTGTTTCTAGGATGTGTATGTATTGAGTAGAAGTGATATATAGTGAAGAGAGAGGCTGGTTTGTGAGGAAGAAAGAGAAAACGAAAATTGGGTAAAATTTCTGGGTTAGAACAGTTTCAGGGTGCCCACTTTGAGGCTTTATAACTTTTAATCTATAGTGCATGGGAGAGTTTGGCTTCGATGGAATGATAGAGGACATGTAGAAGAAGAGTTTGGTAGTCTTAGATCACCAGAAGGACGCCGGAGGTGGTCGTAACGATCGCCTGAAGTTGAGAGAAAATAAGGCAAATTCTGGGTTGAGTGAAAAATAGAGTAAGGAGCCAACTTTGAGCAATTATATCTTTCAATCTAGAGGGCTTTTGGGAATTTGGCTCTGATGGTTAGCTAGAGGGTGTGTAGTGTGACACCCCCGACTAAAGTCATACGTCTTTTTGACGTCATCACATGCATTTCATGCATTTTTGTTTAAATGCATCAGAGTGTGACACGATAAATGACATTTACATGAAATATATGATTTGAGAAATGATTATAAATGAATTAAAATGATAAACAAGAGTGGTTTTAAGTTCGTTTATCGTCGAAAGACATAAACGGAGCCAATTAGGGTTTTGGCTCGTGCGACCGAAAAGTGTCGAAAACGCGCAATACTTTAAAGTAAATGATTTGGACATGTTTTGAATATG
>CANUEY010047591.1:0-97268 GCA_948099555.1 Croton setiger
TACTCTTCATTCTCTTTTTTATATATATACTATATATCAACTAGTTCAATTAAATAACTTTTTTTTTTTTGAAAGAGAATAAGTAAACTATTTTGATATTTTTTTTTTTAAAAAAAAAGCGTAAACTATGTTGATAAATAAATCAACTATAGTCAATCCTAATAAACAAATCATAGGATATACTTTAGCATGAGCTCAAATGCTGGCTGCTTTTCTCATTAAGGATCTTATTATATACAGATATTTTACTGAACATTATAAGAATCCATCATCTCCTTCCAAAAAAACGTAAGGAGGCATTATCATTTGTTAGCCAACAGAATTGGCCCAGGGAAAAAATTTTCTTGACTGTGATGAATATCTTTATTACAGAGATAAGTAAAAGATATGAAATCATACATTACTTGACAAAACTATGTGCATATTGTATATATTTAAAATTTTCCAGACACCCAGAAAAAGAAGTTAAAACAATAGGATTAAACAAACATGAAATGGCAATTTTGCCTCAGAAACAACCTGTCCAAAAAATTAGGGGGAAAAACATGCATCATTTCTTACAAATGTTTTGTTTCAGTATAGCAAGAAACATCAAACATACACTACAATGATTTTCTGGTCGTCATCATCTTTCATTATCCTACAAATATATATATATATATATATAGAGAGAGAGAGAGAGAGAGAGAGAAAGAGTATTCATGTGGAAAATTAACCATAATATGCTGTTAAAGACTATATATATGTGTATATAAAATATCATATCTGTATAAGATCACATCACAATTTTTCAAGTCTTTTATGCCTCAGCATCACCGCCTCAGGCTCTCCACTATGTAGTCACAATACAGATTCCTGCAAATAACAGAGGAAAAACACAATGAATAACAGAACAGAAAGGGGATACAAAGAACAACTTAGTTACTTACAAAAACATTATATTATAGAGAAACTTTGATTTATACTTAAAAGTTTGCATTTGAGATTATTAGTGATAAGCCAAATATATGACATTTTTGATACAAGAAGAGTTAGAGAGGTCAGTCACTCACATGGAATGCTGAATTGCATTGTAAGCATCAGTCGCCGGAAGGAAGTCATTTACAGCAACTTCCTTGTTCTCATTTTTCTTGTCTGCAAATATTATTAAGGAGACCATATGCTAAAATATATAGCTGTCAAAAAGAGGAAAAGTGGATGCCAAATTTTTTCATAGTTCTCAGCTTCCTTTCTAAAATATTTTAAAAAATACTTCAAAGGATACAATCTTCAAAGAAGCGACGGATCTCAGCCAAACGATGTGGTGGGAGTTCCTTGATATCTTCGTAATGGCGATACTCGGGATCGTCAGCACAAACAGCAATTATCTTGTCATCTTTCTCACCCTAATTGGGCATCATGAAAACCATATGTTGATAATGCAAGCCATGTGTGATGAAGGAAAAGAAAGAAACACAGAAACAATAAAAGCAAATAACTTTCTCTAGCGGGGATGTTTACTTGATCAATCATAGGCATAAGCCCAATTGCTTTAGCCCTAAGAAAACATCCTGGAAGCACTGGTTCCTGTACATGAATTCAGTTAATTGCTTGAAAGTGACAGTATGCTTGAGAAAAACGATTCTATAAATATCTGTTCATGACATCAAGAAATTTAACTGGCAGTGGAAACTGTAGAACAGCATCGAAGTAAATTTCCAAGAAAACATGCCAAAATCAAATTACCTGCATAATAACCAAGACATCCATGGGATCATTGTCCTCACACAGAGTGCGGGGGATAAAGCCATAGTTGTGAGGGTACACCACTGAGGAGTAAAGCACACGGTCAACCTGCACACATGAACTTTAGAAACCAATTGCACATGAATTAAGGGCCACAATGGCGAACTCAGTATGTGCAGACTACCTTGATGAGTCCAGTCTTTTTGTCAAGTTCATATTTCACCTTGCTTCCTTTACTGATTTCAACCACCTGCATCAACGACAACCAGTCATATTTTTTACAAGTGCAATGTCAACTGGATCTGGTCTACGCATGTTCGTGTATATGCAGCCAAAATCCAATGGGTATATAGTGGCTAAGATTGTAATACTTACACAGTTGAATATCTTTGGAGCTCCAGGACCTGTGCAGAAATGATAAAAAATCAATGAACAAATATGTCCAATCAAATACAGGAGATAGTATCAAATGCTTATTCCCATTCTAAACAGTGAACTTGCCTACCTATCTCTAGATCATGCCAGGGATGTGCAGCAACAGACCTCCTAGTCATTGATGAAAGTATCCTTTCATTAAGAGGTGGATGGGATGTTGGTTGAGTAACTTGAACCTTGTTCGGGGTCTCAATAGGTGGAACCATCTCGTCAACCTTAAAAATAGAAGAATAATTTATATATGCTGCTACATTAAGTATACTATAAACTAATAATCATCATGAATGAATTGTTTGATAATCTAGTTGGCGGACAATATTATAAATTCTATAATAATGGAATTGGAGAATGTAACGGATACCAACTACAAACAAGAATCATAGATAGGAACAAATGACGGACAAAGCCCAGGCCTTTACACTTGGATCTGTTTGAATTCAACAAGAATTACATAAATTGTATAATTACTGAATTACAGAATGTAACAGATACCAGCTACAAACTAGAATCATAAATGGGAACAAGCGAAGGATAAGCCCAGGCATACACATTTGGATCTGTTTGAATCCAATGACAATTACATAAAATGCGTAGAAGGAAATCCGTTTTTCCATTTTTTGAACCCCAGAAAAAAAAAAAAAAAAAAAAAAGATTCCAGTTTTTGAAATCAAAATGTTAGACCAAATTAACTTCAACTGTAATCAACTTCAGTTCTGGGTTTATTTACAGAATACAGCCCTGCCATCACCTAAGCTCTTTCTTGCGTTCCTATATAGATTTTTTTTAAGGGAGGAATAAATAATAACACACAAAGATGCTAGGAAAAAATAAGTTAATTAGAAATTTGAACGAGTAAGAGATCATATGGTAGATCAAACATGCAAAACACATTGCGAACACTATCGAATCCGGCAGACAGAAACAATGGATATTATTGGCTTGCGCTTGAGAAATGAAATGAAAGACATAATTTTCAAAGTCTAATAAAACTAAAATCGGGAAAACAGTGTAAATATCAGCTAGCCCCAACAGAAAAAACAAGATTCTTCTTTGTTGAAATTATGAACCCATAGAAACTAAAGCTGAAGCTATGGTTCTGAAGAAATTTCAGCCATAAAAAAAAGGAATCTGACAGCAATAAAATGCCTCAACTAATCAAAACTAGAAAATAAAAAGAAAAACAGAACATGCAGCAGAGTAGAGGTGTTTATGTCAAACAGTACCAAAAAATTAAATAATTTCAAACAAGATTGATCACTCGGCCAGATCCATAACAAAATAGAGGCAAAGACAAAAATTACAATAAATAACTCAAAATACACAGAATTAGAAGGAAAAAAATGGCGGAAAAAGAAGATCTAAGCACATTAGCCGAACAAACCTCTAACATTGGCAAGCTTCTGCTTCTTCTAATCTCAGAATGAAACGCTTCACTTACAAACTAAAAACGCAAAGAAATGATTCTCAGATCTCGAAAAGAAGTAACGGTGAAATAAATGAAAGTAAGCCTTTTATACTAGGTGTTGAGAAGAGGGAAGGAAACAAGGAAGACCTGTACGCGTTCCCGCTTTGCTTCTCCTTTGCCATTTAAAGGCTGAGCTACGCACCTCCCCTAAAGCGGAAAAAAGAAAAATAAAGAAAAGTCGGAAAAATATCTTTGAAAATAATTAAATTAAAAAAATATATTAGAACGATGCGTTTCAAATTTAAATTGCTACCCAGTATATTCCCTCTTTGAGAGAGAATGACAACTCGTGGTTGCCAGCTTTGCGCTGATCTAACACGTGTTGTGTTCTTATTGGTTTGATCTGACATGGAGGCCGGGACCCCACTTGGGACAGAGACGGAGCTCCTAACGGTCGTGTGGTGCAGTTCATTCCTCCGCGTTGCTGTGTGTGGAATAAGATTAACGGTGAAAAAGTCTTTTTTTTTTTTTTTTTTGTCCAGAAGAAGTCTTTATAAGTTGAGATGAGAATGTTTGGTATGGTAATTACGTTTACATCCCTATAATTTACTTTATTCTACGTATAGAACCTCGTAATTTGAAAATATATATCATAGATACTTAAATTTTCTATGTTGTAATTATGGGATCATGATGTCCAATGTCTTGTTAGTCAACTAAAAGTTCACAAATCCATGACAAAAATAAAAATACCCTCTATTTTTTATTTTTTACAATTTTCTAAATTAAAAAGATAAACTCCTTCGAGATGATTATGTAAAAGGCAAGAGGTGGCTATAGTCCCCTAGTTGAAGTATTCTTTATAAATATTCTATCCAAAACTCGTCTATAATGAGGTTTATAGTTCAATTGGAAGTGCATTTCAAAGGCTAGTTCTAATAATGTTTTTCTTTTCTTTTTCAAATAAATTCTATTTTTTCTCAGCATTTAAAACAAAAACTTAACATTTTTTTAACTTTAGCTCTTTCAATATTCTTTTTCAAGCTCTGTCTGCCACCACTACTCCTCTCCCTTACCACCACCACCACATCCACGATAAAAAACAAATCAACGAATTTAACTGTATTTGTGAACTACCTATCTATTTTTTTAAGAGAATAAATAAATTTCCACTAAATAGATAGAATTTGGATTTCTCATTAGCATTGCCATTATAAGTTTGTAACTATAACAACAAGAAATCAAGTCAACAAATAGGTTATTTTCCTATGTTTGTAATATATTTAGTGTGCATTTTATACGTTTTTATTAATTTTAGGAGTGGTTTGAATAAGTTAAAACAGAGTAGCACAAATTTTCAAATCCCAATTATGCAAATTCTTATTCTTTCAACCATAGCGAACCTTTTTGCAATATATTAAATAATTGTTTTATGTATTTTGAAAATGTAATACTTTTATTAATTGCTTTAATTAGAAAGTATTACATCAAATATTAATTCAAGAAGATTACAACATCCAACTAAGTCGGACATAGAAACAGACGCCTTTGCCAAAATATGAATATACTGATTTACTGACTTCCGAACTTTAAAACGGTGTGTTTTGGTTTGAGAATTTCTTTTCTTTAAGGGAATAGAAACCGTTCACAATCCATTTCTTTCTCATACCGTTAACCATACATATTTTGTGAACTTCTTCTAGAAGGAGCCAACACAATGTGAAATAGAACCCAACATTTTTTTTTTCTAGAAAAACAAAAAATAGAATCTCACATCCAAGTTAGACATTTGAAGCTTACTATCTAAAATAAATATATCTATTGAATCTGTTCTAGTTAATATTTTTGCCTGATTTTATAAGTTAGAAAAGTGAAAGTTCTTATTCCTCTAAACTATATAAAATAGCGGATTTGACGTATATTTAAGGGGCGGAAAATCCTTTTGTTGTTTAGTGCAGGGAAAGGACCACCCATATTATATGGTGGACAATTCTTGTTCCACTTATTAGATGTGGCCACGGTCCGGGCCGGAACACGTTTCGAGCCACATGAAACAGTAACCGGCGATTCGGTGGCAAGTTAGGAACCAACGGTTAAACCGGCAGTTCGAATATGGTTTGAGGTGGTTGAACCGGCGGTTGGAAGATGGTTTGGGGCGGTTAACCGCGGTTCCTCCACGGTTCAACGGTTTGTATGGTTTTGGTTCTAAAATATTTTGAACCTGAACCGGTCCGTCCTTCGGCCGGTTCAGGTTACGGTTCACTGCGGACCGGTTTTTCAGGGTTACGGGCCGATTCAGCCGCGAGCCGAGCCGAGCAAGTCAGGCGAGTGGCACTTATTATATCCTCTCCATAATTATTATTATTCTTTTTAAAAAAAGGTGGTTAAAAAAACGTAAACAATTGGAACAGAAGTCTGAGTCAGTAATGAAGGATAGCAAAATTGAAGAAGATGCAAAAAGTAGAAGCTAACTTGAGAAAAAAGAAGAAGAAGATGATGATGATAACCAACAATGTCGTTCTTCATTAATGTAAAACGGTGACGTTTACATTAATGAAATAAATCAAAAGGAAACAGAAGTGCCAATACGGTGCCGTTTTGTTTAATGAAGGAAATAAAACAGAAGACCACGTCATCTTCTCCTTCATTTCCTTCTTCGTTCCAGCTCCAATTCTGTTAAGGCAGTTGCAGGCGTGCCAGCTCAGCAAACTCAAGCTCTTTTACTTGATGTTCAAAATTTTTTATCAAATTTGTTAAACTCCAATTTAATTACGCAAGTCAGATTAATTAGCTAGTTTGTATATATACGTAGAAAAAAAATGATGAAAACAATTTTTTAATTTTATTATTCTCTGTTTTCTGAATTCGTTGTATAATTTTCATATTTATTCATCTTTGTAATCTTTTGGAACAAATTTCTTCAGTTTAATCAATTCATCATTTCGATTTCAATTAATCTCAATTCTTAATAACATGTATTACTGTATTGTAGATTCAAGTTGATGCATAAGTTTAAAAAAAAAAAAAAAAAGTTGATGCATGGAAATGGAAGGAGTGGCGTAGAAGTAATACCCGACACCGTATCACTATTAATATTCTCTCTCTTTCCGAGCAAATGTCTGTGTTGGAGTAGCGTAGGAATGCCTATTCATTACTCAACCCATCTTTCCCATGAGCATCTTGACTTAGTCAGGACCTAACTGCTAACAATTGGAAAGATGAATTATTCTGCTACTTAAAATTAGAATAATCAAATTGATTACTTTGTCTAACTCTCTTGTCTAAAACAAATATTGTTAATTTTTTTTTTAGCTAACTATCAAATAAACTAGATAGTACAATAGAGAGAGGACATTATACATATATATATACACATTCGCTATGATAAAATATTAAATATATATTATTATATAATTTCCTCTAAAAAATACATTATGTTATAATACTATCAATCGAAGTACAAAATGTCAGATGAAATGTAAGATATTTTAAGAGTAATATATTTTCTCAACTAATAATTAGTTGGAAGATGAAACGTATTCCACACTTAATTAGCATTATTATTTGTTTTTATTTGAAAATAACACTAGCTAATTAAATTTTGGCATGTGCTGTTATTCCTAAACACTAGTTAATCTTATGAAGTTTTACAATTAGGGTTGATTGCCTACTGACTGTCAAAAGTTTGTAAACTTTTTTGTTTTAGCGTCTAAACAAAATAATTAGCTACTTTAAGTGTTTAAACCATTAATAAAGTTTTATTTTGATAATGTGAATGTGGTCCATATCATCCCCGAAACTCTCTCTTACTCTCCAAGTAAGCATGCCACGTGATAATGTTTATTATTTTTTAAGATTCATGAGGTTTAATATATAATTTAATTAAAAAAGTTTTAATGAAAATTAATTAAATTTTAGTTAAAATTATAACAGTCAATTAAAATAATTTTACTTAGTATAACATAATTTGAAAATAAGAATTAAAAAAAATATATTTTTTAATAGTTTATTTATATCTAAGAAAAAAATTGAATATGAAATAATTTTATTACTTAATGGAATATATTTGAATTTATTATTACTTTATTTTAATTTAAATTTTAAATAGATAAATAAAAATTCATCTAGGTAAATAAAATAATTAAAATGCTTTTATGATGAAAATAATGTTGTTAAATAAATCAGTGTGCGACTTATAACTAGCTATTGGGTTTCCGTATGATTACTTCTTACATTTCTTTATTTTCCTTTCCCAAGCATTCTCCTTGATGAATTTGAGCGAGCAACGGCTGCTAAGCAACCAATATCCACCGAAGGGGGCGATGTCACTTAGGAATATGGAGAGAACCCTCAGAAACTTGGAAGCAAAGATGACAAGAACGCTGAAAATAAAACTCAAAAGTTGTTTCAAAAGAAGAACGAAGGGTTGAATGAGGGGTAATAACTTAGATGCATAGACTTTACTAATGGCGTCAATCAAATCATGGAAGCATTTACTTCTCATCCTTCACCAAAGACCTTCACTTGGGCACCGCTCTTGGGGATGCCAATGGATCGAGGCCACTGTAAAGTCAAAGAGACAACTTTGAGAGTTCTTATTTTCAATACAACTTTCAGTGATCTTATTGCACCTTAAGATGACCAAGACCCAAGTAATTTTCCATCACTACCTACCGGCTACGATCCAACATCATTGTCCACTCCAAGTTTAGCATAGAGCCATTTAATATTTTACTATTCTACTATTTTTTTTTTTTGAGAAAATTTGTTCTACTACCTATTTGGTGTATAGGGATGTAATTGTCATTTTATTAATCAATGAACATACTTTTTCTTCTATTGTTCTACTTAATCTTGCTTATTTACTTTGGGTGATAAAATATCTAAAAATTCATTAAGTTCTACTTAATCATAAATAATTTTGGTATGACTCGGTTTAAATAATTTTATAATTTGGCCACGGAGTGTGAAAAGCCAAACTTCATCATCTCCTAACTAACAAGTTGAGTTGAAAACGTCACCGTTTACTTAGAATCAGGGCAGCGAAAACATGCAATATTGTGCATCCGATATCACGCAGACCTAAAATAATCAATGAATCCAACGGTCAGTAAGTTAATACTATACTAAGAAAATTGCACCCCAGTTTCTCTCGTAATTTCTCTCTCTCTCTCCCTCTATTGGTTTCTTTCTAATAATCTCCTCTTATTAGATCTCACTCTCCTCTTCCGATCTGGTACTTCTTCTTCTTCCCAATTCTTCTGCTTTGAATTGCTTATGCTAACTTTCATGCAACCATTTTCTCTCTAGTTTTTGTTTTTACTTGTTAATTTTTAATTCGTTTTTTGAATAGTAATTCGCCAATGGCTGCGACAACCACAAGAGCTCGTGCCGATTACGATTACCTTATAAAGCTTCTCTTGATCGGAGATAGCGGTATATGTTTTTAATTTTCATTTCTCTATTTTTACATTTTTAGAATCGTTAAATCTGTTGAATTGGAATTTGATCTTTCTCGACTCTTTGTAGTTTTAGGTTTTGGTTGATATTGTGCATGTTGATCGATTTATGTGTATGTATTTTTGAAGTAATTAGTGCAGATCCTGCTTATATGCCATGAAATTGACTTTTATTTCAATATTGAACCTAATGCTTATTCGATATGAAACTGATTTTCTTATATGATTTTGTATAAGAATAGATTATGATACCAATTGCCATTTTTTAAGAGTTCTTCTTCAATTATATATACATATTTTTTGAAGCGGTGAGCAAGTGGTTCGGCCGGTGATCCATTCTATATTTTTGTTGAGAACTTCTGATTTTGTAATTATTGCTGGCATTTTTCCAGCATGCATGTGATTCTTAATCTTTTATACTTGCAGTTTTCTCTATATTACTATGTGACTTATTATAGGTCTTAAAACACACATTGGATGGTGATATCTGCAGTGATATGGAGTTCCAGTATATAACTTATAAATAGTTGTCCATCTTAGTCAAACAGCCAGTACAAATTGATTTTCTGGTAATTTATCAAGGTATTAAAATCTATCAATTTGCTACTGAAGTGAATGTTACCTTGTCAGAGCTTCCAATGCCAAGAAGATGCCTTTGGGCTTCTCGAGCTTCCCTTGTGTTCTAGTTGCATATTTAGATGACATAGCAATTACAGTTGTGTTCTATACTATGGAATTATATTTTACCATATGATTTTACGAGTTCCATTTTTGGCTTTGGAGTTGGGATGAAAAACATTTTATGATCATTTTTTATGTGTCTGGGGCAGGTGTGGGCAAGAGTTGCCTTCTTCTACGTTTTTCAGATGGTTCCTTTACGACTAGTTTCATTACAACCATTGGGTAGGTGTTATGTTAACTTGGATAGTATGGGAGGTTTCTCCTTGTTTCATCTCATGAATTGCTTCTGATTTTAGAAGTTAAATATCGTTTTACAGCATTGATTTTAAGATAAGAACAATTGAGCTTGATGGAAAGCGAATCAAATTGCAGATCTGGGACACTGCTGGCCAAGAGCGTTTTCGAACAATTACAACTGGTTAGTCCCAGTGCTTGATTTTTCTTCTGAATGGTGTTTGAATGAATTATGCTACTATTTAAACTAAATTATGGATTTTTGGATTCATTCTTTTATCTTATAATCTGTTTAGAAAATGCCTTTTTGATGCTTCACTTGTTTGTATCTTAGTATTTTTTGGCAGTAATAAGGATGAATCTTTTATGCAATAACTGTGCTTTAATAAGTGATATTGAATTAGGGTGTAAACCATCAAAGAGATACATGTAAAACTAATTAATATGTGGTTATGAACATCTGTGTCTGTAGTATAATTTCATTTTAGCAAACAAATTAAAGTCTCCTTTTCACTATAAATTGGCGAGGATCAAGTTAGTTAATATATATTGTTGATCAAAAAGACGCTGCCTAATATTGTTTTACCAATCTTGTTCATTCTAGAATATGCTTAATGTAATTTCTACTTTGGTGATAAACGTTACTTTAAAAGGAAATCACAATAAGGACAGATAGACATAAGCTTCCGGTCACTTTCTGTCTCCCTATCCCTTTGCAACTCAAATATCAAGCTTAATTCAAATACAGAGTAAAAAAGAAAAAAATTTCTCTGAGTATCTCTTTACTGTGTTCACTTATCTTCTAACTATTGATTTTTCTTACATTTTTTGGAGGTTGGTGTTTCTAGAATAGGGTAATTTGATAATTGACAGATGAAATGGAGCATTGGTTTTGAAAGTATGAACTGATGCCCTACCTCCTATACTCATGCTTATTAGGTTGAACTGTGCCAAACTAGTTACGACTTATGAATTCTTGGGGTTTTGGTTTAATCAAGCCCCTTTGGGGCATTTTTCCCCTCAAGCTTGACAAGCCAAACTTTAGTTCACCCCAAGTTTATTGTTGTGGTCGTTAAGCCACATTATAACCTACTTTCTGGAACTGTGTCTTCTAATAAGTAAACCAGGCTCAAGCAAAGCTCAGCTCTTCCAGCTTTTGAGCCAACTGGCTGCTCTGTGAAGTAATTATTTAGAATTATTAATTTGAGAGAAGTCAATGCATAAACAAAGGCATTTATTAATCATACATGCCATTAGTTTACTTCTAAATATTTCCATTTTATTATATGGTACTCCCACCATCCCAAAGTCCTTATTGGGAGTCCCAAAGTTGTACTCCCATTTTTTTATGATTAAGTTTTAAATATTATTCATCTTTCCAATTATACTCCTCAATAAATAATATTGATTATCGATGTTGATTAGATTTTCTATGTATGTTTAGAAGTTCACATCATTTGTGAGGGGTATAATATGAAAAAAAATAGAGAAAAAAAGACATTTAAATTAGTTCAACTACTTAAATTGCAATGTAGGGAGTATAATATAAAAAGGACAAAAAAATTACAAGTGCATTTAAAGTTTTTGTTATCATTTCGTTCTATATAATTTTTGAATGCATGTGCAGAAAGACCTGGTTATGTTTTGCTCTGTTAGGCTAGTAAGTGAAATTTAAATATTGTGATATTTGGCTTGGTTTTGTTTGTTTTTATGCGTTTGACATTAGCTTGTTGGAGCATGGGTTAGCACACTTACAGCCTTCTATGTAGGATCACTGATCTTTAAATCTGCTGATTGTTCTTGGGAAACAAAACCTTTATGCAGAGGAGTCTTTGAAGTTATACAGTGTACATGAGGGATGGTGTATTCTTCATCCATATCCCTGTTGCCTATAGTATTTAGATTATGTTCTTTTGTTCTGTTCTCCTGGATATGTATGCAAGCTGAATGAAGCACTTTCATATGCGCTTGTGTGTTTGATGAAAGGGAAGATGCATGTTTCCTAGCTTCTCCGGCTTAGACTCAGATTCGTTGGAGTCTACTGTAAAAAAACTGAAACATGAAGACATAAAATGTTTGCAGAATTCCCTTTAATTTGGAAATGCTATTAAATACGTTAATTTATAAAGAAATTGAACAGTAGTTTGATGCCGCCTTTGTATGACGGAGTAAAACCATTTCAAAAATATATTGTCTTTGTTGTTTTAGTCAACTTTCTTCGTTTGTACTTGAATGATCATCCTGAATCTAGCTGAACCAGCAAACTGGATGTTGTATTATACTGAACATGTACAAAACATGGTGCAATACAGCCTTTCTTCTTGTCACAGTGGAAAGCTGGTTTGTGATAAGCTTGTAGGTTTTGCTTGTTCCTCTCAGAAACAAGCAATGAGTATTTTTTTTGGAAATAGAATTACCATTATGGAATTTCCTAGTGGATCATATTTAGTCATGTGTTTGGATTCTGTGCCTTTCTTAAGGTGACTTAGGAGTCTGGATCAGGGGCTGGGAGTATGGCTTCTGGCATTTCTTTTAAGATTTTATTAATTATTTTGCTGGCATTCTTAGAAGTTCTTGTTTCTTCTTTTCATGCTCCTTAATTCTTTTCCTTGCTTATTTTTAATGGCTTTTCGAGTTTGCTGAAGCAGAGTTTTGTTTGCAGCTTATTATCGTGGAGCTATGGGTATTTTGCTCGTGTATGATGTCACTGATGAGTCATCTTTTAACAGTAATTACTTCCTCTACTACATTTTCGGTCATATCACTAATGAGTTATCTTTTAACAATAATTACTTTCAGAATTTTTGTTTTGTAATTGTCATTGATTTGATAAATGTCAAAGATTTTGTATTGTCTTGTCTTCTTCAAAATACCTGTGGAATTTACTATGGTGATGCAGTACTTATTTCTTTTTAGAAGAACAAAGATGTTTTACTGTTACATAATACTTTTCTGCATCATTCCAATTCTTTTTAAGTATACTGATTTCTATTTATGTCTAGACATTAGGAACTGGATCCGTAATATTGAACAGCATGCTTCTGATAATGTGAACAAGATATTGGTTGGTAACAAGGCAGATATGGATGAAAGCAAAAGGGTTTGTTCTCTGTCACTCTCTGCTTTGGTTTTGATGTGTCTTTGTGGGCATGCCTGCATGAAAATATATGACTTGAAATTGACAAATACCTTTGTTTCTAGGCTGTTCCCACCTCGAAGGGTCAGGCTCTTGCAGATGAATATGGCATCAAGTTTTTTGAAACTGTACGTGAATTTGTTGTTTAAGCTGAAATTAGCCAAAACCAGTTGATTGTTTATGTGTATATATGATGAAGGCATTGTCTCACAGAGTGCAAAGACGAATTTAAATGTGGAGGAGGTTTTCTTTTCAATAGCTAGGGATATCAAGCAAAGGCTTGCAGATACTGACTCAAGGGCCGAGGTACGGGTCAGAACTTTTTGCTTGTTAATGCCATTTTTATTCACATGTACATATGCAATTTCATTATTTATGATCCTGTTGCTTTTCTTGATAATTTTATTCGTCTTTCATTTTCAAATGCTTAATGTTATTCATCCATCAATAAATGCGGAGTACAATTTGTAAAACATTAACAGCAAACTTATCTGTAGAATTTGAAACTGGATTTTAGGTTCTTTGGATTTCTTTTCCAAATAATCTACTTTTATTTTATTTTTAAATTTCATTGATGTGCAAATGTAAAGTATGACTCATTTTGATGAACTTGCTGCTGTTAATTTTAGCTGGAACCTAAATTTTGAAGCATACGAGTTCCTGTATTTATGAGAACCTGAATTTATGAGAACTGAGTATTGACATTGAATTTTGCAGCCACAGACGATCAAAATTAACCAACCAGATCAGGCAGGAGGGGCCAGCCAAACTGCCCAAAAATCAGCTTGTTGTGGTTCTTAAGAAGCCGCCATCTTGAAGGCTGGAAATTCTCAGACATGTTGATGGAAACTGAAAAATAATTTTGTTACTATGTCATTGATGCTCGTAGTATTCTCGTGTCATTATTTTTTATGACTGCTCTGCATATTTGGGTGTGAATGTTAGATCCTTATTTTGAGAAATTAAATTATATGTTAGAGTACTTGGGTTCATTAATTTTCAGTAAGAATGACTCCTGTTAGTTTCCATTTGTTTTTTTTTTTTACCAAATTTAAGTTACTGCTGGTTTTTTTTTTTACCCGACAAAACCAAAGCTACAACTCCAACAGGCAACTTCCTTTTAACAAACACTTGGTAGTAAAAATTTCAAGAAAAGACCAAGTCAAGTTGAAATTCTCATGATGTAGTTTTTAGTTTCTGAAAATTTGAATTTTCGGTTTAAAAAACTTATTTTTTTAAAAAAAAATAAGAAATTCAACTTTCTTTATTGAAGTGAAGTAATTTGCACCTTCCAATATAAGGATGTGCAATTCATTAATTTAATTTAATTAGATTTCTTAGAATAAGCACTCTTCATTGCTTAGTGGATATCAGAATACATCAGCCACCGATTTTTATAGAATAATCCACTAAGGTGTTGATAAATTAATAGTGAGGAAAGAGAAAAAATAAGTGTAATGCTCTTTCCTTATTAATGATGCTGATTTATCAACATTGTAGTGTAGTAGATTAGTTCACCAATCATGTGTTGATACATTAACATTATTAATGAGGAAAGAAAAGGACTAAGTGTAACGCTCACTCCTTATTAATGACGCTGATTTATCAATATTGTAGTACATTAGTTCACTGATCAGTTTATTTAAGAATTTTTATAAAGGAATGGAAAAAATCAACTCATTTATGCTATGCACGATTAAAATGATAGAAAATAAAAGCAAACTTATGCTTAACTATGTGCCACAACATTGGCAGGCCCTTAAAGACATGCACACAGTAAAAAATTAAAGAAAATTATAATTTTATTCCTCTATTTTTATGTCTATATGTTTGAAATAGATTTTTTTTTATGTATTTTAGAAAAATTATATTATTTTGTCTTTTTATTAGAAATATCGATGAAAATTAACCAATCATGTTTTATCTGAATCGTTTTTTTACTCAACTTACAAATATAATATTAGTTTTAGCTGAAATAACGTAGATTCGCCGGAAATGCTAAAATACCACTTGATCAACTGATTATTTTATAATTTTTTTAGCTTATTGGTATTGTTTCAATCAAAACTAATATTATATTTGTAATTAAGGTAAAAAAAAAAATTGGAATGAAACATGAATTGTTAATTTTCCTTACTATATAGTGTATTTTTCTAAAATATATGGACAGAATTATCTATTTAAAAAAATACAGAGATGAAATAAAAATGCAGGAATAAAATTATGATTTTCTAAAAAAAAATAATGAAAACTAGAAGCAAAAATGAATAACCAATTGATTTATGTGGGGAATTTTGTTGTTGAATGAAAGAGACCAGCACATGAGTTAAATGGATGGGAGAAAATTGCTGTGACATGTTTTGAGTTTGAAAAATTGAGTGGGGAATTACATAAGAGTTAACAAAATTGAATAGCTAATGAATTATGAATGTGAAATACACTTAGATGTTCTGCTACTGCTACTACGTTTGGATAATGTTTTCCACGTCGGTTTGGCAGATATGGTATAGTGGGTTTTTTTATTATAATAATTGGATATGACATTATAAACACTTATTTAATTTTTATTAAAGTACTTTGACCACTCAATAAATATCCTCTCTATTCAACATCTTATCCAATCTCTAGGTTTTAGCAATTTTGGTTCCCCCATAAGGAGTCCATTTCAATCAATAATCAAAATATTATCCAAAGGATAGAGGTTTATTAGCATGTCTAAGCCATGATCACCATGCATCACTTGGCTACTCCTTGACGTGGGAACAGGTCATAGCTAGCTCCAAGGGGCACTATGTAAAGTATTGCGGAAACACCCCAAGATTATCTAAATGTGCCCTCCAGTACACTTTATAGTTTATCAAAAATCAAAATGTCCACCAAGTGTCATCGTCTATGGGTCATATAATGTATAAATGACAATGTCTCCTTTATTTTTACTTAGATGATGTCTTTGTTCTTCAACATTATAGATGCTCTTAAAAAGAAGAGTCCAATAGTACATTAATGAAAAGTGGTTGGAAAGTTTTGACGATCGATGCTTCGCTTGAAGGTTCTAGTCATTCTAAGTAGTTGGGTTGTTGTCGGGTTCGAAGAGATGCTAGCTTTAGGGTTTTGATTTGGTGGCATGGCTCGGCCGATACAGCGGGTGGCGACAATAGAGACTCTTCTTATTTCCCCATTGATGTTCTTCTCATTTCATGTTCTCTCTCTTCTAATATTTATTTTATGTGTTATTAATTAAATGCAAACATTAAAAGTAAGCTTTATGCTATAATTTAGCTTCTTTTTTCCATAATTTTTTGTATCTACCTTTTTTTTTTAGAAAAAATAATATTTCATGAATTTATATACAAAAATCTAACAAAAAAATTTGAAAGATCTAATAGAGTTGACAGAACATATATTTTCTCTATTTCCGTATGCTTCACTCAGTATATAAAGTTTGGCTAATATTCGAGTCCAAATTGATCTTTTAACTCTTCCTACGGATGAGTTTCAAAATCCTAACTATATATATATATATATTTTTTTTTTAAAAAATGTATCCCTATTGGATCTCTTTTCTAATAAATAAAATAATTTCATGAACAAAGCACAATTATCTTTGATGTTTCAAGAAAGGAACACTAACTTCTCAAAATTTGAATAGATAATCAAAAGGGAACATATTTAGAAGAAAATATAAAAAACGAAAAGGAATAACAAAAAGATGGCTACGATACGATTTAGAAGGAACAAGAGAGAGTTTTGGGAACTGCAATGTCAAAATAAACCCCAAACTAAGCAATATAAACTTCAGTTCAACCATACCATTCATTTACGTTATTTCCAAAAATCTATGTCAAAGGTAAGAATTGTTTCATAATATGACCCAAATATTATCTAATAAAAATTTATGTGTAATTTTTAATTTTTAAAATAATTAAAACTAATATAATATTTAAAAACCTTTCACACTCTCTTCTCTTCAGTAATAAAATCTAAGTAAATTTATAATTTTATTCATCTATTTTCCCTTAATGTATATATTTTATCCCTATATTTTTTAATATAGACTTTTTTGTCTTCATATTTTAGAAAAATTAGACTATTTTATCCTTCAGTAACAAAAATTAACAAGTCGTGTTCTTATCTATATCGCTTATTTGCTCTGATTACAAATATGACATTAATTTTAATTGAAATAATAAACATTTGTTGGAAATGCTAAAATACTGTTCGAATCAACTGATTAATTTTTTAGTTTTTTTCAGCATATTAATATTGTTTCATTCAAAATTAAAAACTAATATCATATTTGTAATCAGAGAAAAAATATTGAAAATTTGTTAATTTTTATTACTAATTTTTTAAAAAAATTGATAAAATAACATATTTTTTTAAAATACAAAGATAAACAAAATTTTAAAAAATATAAGGCTAAACATGTAAAGTAAATAAAAATATAAGTACAAAATTATAAATTTCTCTAAAATCTACGCGAATCATTGGATAACAAAAATTTCCATAACAGAATTTATTGATACCATAACAACTACCTTTCATAAATTTAAAATTAATTACATGCTCATTTTAGCAAGTTATGCTATTTGTGTTAATTTCATTATTATTTTTTGAACTTATTTCATTACAATAAAATGGATTTAATAATAAAAGACTAGGGTGTGAAGAAGAATTTTGTTTTAATTGTTATAGACTAACAAAAAAATCTGAGTCATGAGAATGTATTTGTTTTAAAATTCAATTTGGTGGAAGAGTTTGCAGAAAATTTGGGCTATGAGAACTATTAGTCGATTCATCAATTTCAAATTCATTTATTATAAATTAATTTGGTGTTGTAATAAATCTTATATATACAAAATGATTTAGGCTAATTTATAAGCCTTTATGTTTTTTTTTTTTATATTATATTATAATTAATGTGGGATTATCCTTGCATCTTTACTATCTTGTCTGACTCGAATTAATTGATACTTGTGCTGCAGTGTTTGGAGACCGACTAATTACAAGCAGTAAAACAACCAATGCTCAGAGAAATGCAAAACAAAACGTATCTAATTAAAAAAAAAAAAAGAAGCATAATTAACTCACTAATGGACCTTTAATCATCCAATTAAAGAGACCTAACATAATTAGTTGATGAAGCACTCAATTAGGAATCTCTTTATGAATGTATGAGCTTTGAGCTTTAAATAAAAGAGAATTCAGGACGAAATAAAAATTTGTAACCTTTTGAAATAATTATTAGAAAAGCAATCCCACCATTACAACAATAAAACAGACGACTGAACCAAAACCATGCAAAAGGTGGCAATTAGTTCCATTAAATGCCAAACCCATTTGGTCCCTTGTGACTAATAATTGAATCTGATGTGTTAGTGGGATCATCTTGACTTCAACATTTCTAAGGCAGTGTTTGGTTCGGTTCGTCTCCTTTCCTTTCAAATCTTAAAAACTAGAAACTCTATTTCATACATTACTAACTAACATTAACTCCAACTAATTTGTAATATATAACACGCCATCTCTTGTCCAAAGTTGGATACTTTATGTCATTACAAAAGTATTCACATGATTTAGATGATTTTTTATAATTTTTTATGTTATCGGGTTCGTTAGTGATAAAAAATAATGTAAATTATATGTTTTTACATTTTTATCGACTATCGAATATGTATTTATATGTCTTGAAACCTATTTGATGATGCAAAATGAAATGTAATTTGATGATATTTAACATAGATTAATATAATTTAAAATTTAAGACGAGTGATGGATCGAGTATAGATCAAAAGATAGTGAGTGAGCAACATACATCAAATACTACTAACCCGATTGGTTTGGTTTAATTTGTTTTTGATTTTTTTATTTGCTACTTCAATTCGCAACAGTAAGTGATAGTTGGAGAACCAAACAAGCCCTAAAAGTGTGTCTTTTTCTAAGCATATATAAAGGAGAGAAGCATAGGTAGAAGTGGCATTGTAGCATAATAAAATAGAGAAGATGAAGAATGAAATAATGGTAAGAATGAAACCATTCGTAGCAGTGATATTCATGCAAATAGGGTTAGCAGGAATGGATATTCTTTCGAAAGCAGCACTTAATAAAGGAATGAGCAATTATGTGCTTGTTGTGTATCGCCATGCCGTTGCCACCATTGTTATTGCTCCGTTTGCTATTTTCCTCGACAAGTAATTTCCTCTCTCTTTCTCTCTTTACGCCTCTTTCTCTAACGATTAAACTACAGTGCTCGGCTTCTCGTTATTCACTGGTATAACATATAATTTGTTCTTGCAATTTTCAGCAGATAAATTAACATAAATAATTAGTCATTAGATTATTTTAATGTAAATTTATGATACAAATTAACTTATACTTGAAATCTAAAATGCAGCTTTTGAGTGGCTTGACTAGGCTAATTAAGTGCTGCAATTTTTTAATTAGTTTATGAATGAAGAATACTTTATTTGCAAAAATAAGAATTGTGTAGAATTATGTAGTATTTAATTATAGAAAACTTGTAATTAGTGGCTTCCTACTAATTTTAACACTACGTAAGTATGTGGGTTGGAGTGCAAGTCTTTATTTTTTATTTTTTTAATGAATTATTTCATATTTTGGTAAATCAAATTCTTAACTTTTTCAAATTCAGTTTTCTCTTTTGACTAAAAGTCATAACACTTTCCTAAATTTTGTTTAAAAGTTCTCAAAACGTATTCGACTTTATTTCAAGCATTACGAAATGTTTTTGTTTCTAATTTAAAATAAATTACTATAATTAACATAACAAAATTTATAATAATATGATTATTTTATTTTCTAAACAGGAAAGTGAGGCCAAAGATGACACTACCAACCTTCATCAAGATCATGGTGCTTAGCTTACTGGAGTAAATTTCTGCATTTCAAAATCTATAAATTCAGTATTACTCTATCCGTTTGATTTATATAGGCATAATTAAAAAGTACTTAAACTATCTTATTTTCAATTTATTCTAAGTATACTCTTATAATTAAAGAATAACATCATAAGAATAAATTAGTCTTTTAAATTTGCTTATATAAAGAAAACGGAGGAAATATTAATTATTGAGAGGAATATAACAAAATGAAATTGTGTGTATTGGACAGACCTGTTATAGATCAAAACTTGTACTTTTTGGGGATGAAGTATACAACAGCCACATTTGCTGCTGCTATTATCAACATTTTACCTGCTATTACCTTTCTCATGGCTTGGATTGTTAGGTAATTCTACATTATTTAATTTAATTCAAAATTTTGGTGTCAGAAAATTAAATTAAATCAATTTTTTATTTGAAAAAAAAAAAGGCTTGAGAAGGTGAAATGGAAATCAGTTCATAGCCAAGGAAAGGTGGGAGGAACAATAGCAACAGTAGCAGGAGCAATGGTAATGACGCTGATGAAAGGCCCACCACTTGCTTTGTTTAATAACACTAATGGAATTAAAACACTCCATCATCAACAGTCATTACCATCTTCTTCTGTAAGTCTTCATAATTCAATTAAAGGTGCACTCATGATTACTGTTGGTAGCTTCAGTTGGGCTGGTTTCGTCATCCTCCAAGTAAGCTTCTTTTTTTTTTTTTAAATAAAAAAGAAGGTTCTTTATTTAATAATATTTTTTAAGAAAAAAAAAAAAGTTTTTTACCCTTTTTCTACTAATTAAATTTTGTGTAGGCAATTACACTTAAAACATACCCAGCTGAGCTATCTCTTACTGCTTGGATTTGCCTGTTTGGGACAATCCAAGGCAGCATTGTGGCATTGGTAATGGAGAGAGGAAACCCTGCTGTTTGGTCTATCAGTTGGGACACTAAATTAGCTGCAGCTGTTTACAGTGTAAGCTTTCTGTCATTTTTTTCCCCCTTACAAAAGGGTCAAATGGTCAAAATTTGATGTTTTTTAGAATACCCTTTAATAAATTATATTTGGAGAGCTATCTTTTGACATCAAAGGATACAAATGTTATTTCATTACCCTCCCATCGAATTTTCCATTTGCTCCAAAGCAAATTGCCCCATATAACAACACTTTTTCTACATAGGAATCACTAGTGAATGTTTGAAATATAAAGAAATTTCGGCCTCAGATGCAAAATAGGAGAAAGGCGAAAGATATAAAGTGGTCAAAATTTCTTCATCATAGGACCAATGTCTTTTTCCTTTAGAAAAAGGAAAAGATAAACAAATATGTAAAATATGCAATAGCAAATGAAAAGCTGCTGGAATGTCAATGCAGGGTGTAGTGTGCTCAGGATTTGCATATTACATACAAGGAGTGATAATGAAGGACAGAGGCCCTGTTTTCGTGACAGCTTTCAGTCCGCTATGCATGGTCATTGTTGCTGTCATGAGTTCTATCATTTTCGCGGAGCAAATGTTCCTGGGCAGGTACCTGTTTCTTCTTTCACATCTCATTCTATGCTATTACGTCTCAAACATCCACTAATCATCGTATGATTTACAGGGTCATTGGTGCTGTTATCATAGTTGCTGGCCTATATCTGGTTGTGTGGGGTAAAAGCAAGGACTACACTGCAAATGAATCTTTATCTCCAACAAATGATCAACTGACAATACAATCTAAACAAACAACACACAAAGAATCACATGAAAATGGAAACATTGATCACCAACTCACACAATCCGTCCATCGGATAGAGATTTCATAGTTCAACTTAAATGTTTTTTTTTCCCTACTAGCATGAAACATGATGTAACCTAGAACTGGTTTGGTTTCAATATATTTTTTCTCTAGCATGATGAATTATTTACATGTAACCAAGAATGATTGTCATGTAAAGATGTAAGGAAGAAACTAAAGACTTTCAATGAGAAAGAACTAATTAAATCGACTCATCTATTGAGTTAATTTTCCCCAGTTATATAATACAGCCATACTGCCTACTCCTCTCTGTAGAATATGAATCCGAAAAAACATAAATGGATCTCTATAAACATCAAAATGAAAGACCATTTTTAAAAATCAATAACTCTTGCTCCAAAGTGAAAACGGATAAAAATGCATGGGGGAAAATAACTTGGATGAGAGGGAGGTGTAAAATGTACATATCATGTCTCTGATGTTATTTTTTAATGGTATATTAAGAATTATGCATAGGGTACACTAATAGTATAAATAGCTTTCTAAATAAATTGTAAGGTATGCATATGAATTCCTGAATCAAATAGAAACTTCTTCTCTGCTATTCTCTGAAATTCTCTCTGTTCTTTCTCTCAATTCTATATTTTCTGTCAATTGCAATTTTGTACCACATCAGTCTCCTTTCCACATTGTGAACATTTAGAAACAAGGAAAAGAGGATTCCCCAGCATTCTTTGAAGTCAAAATTTCTTCTATTCAAACACAATAGAAAGAAAGAAAGAAAGAAAGAAAGAAAGAAAGAAAGAAAGAAAGAAGATGAGTAGTCATCTTTCAACCATCATCCATCTCAACACACAAAACAAATTAGAGTGACATTTATATGTGTAAATACAAGAAAACAATAGGAAACTAAAGGTTTTACAATAAAACCACTGGGCAAGATTCTGCCCTTGAAGTGATTGAGCTTAGGGCCCCAGCGTAAGAAAACAATACGCATAGATATTTATAATATTGGATACTATCAGCTTCCCATCCAAATTGAAATCAAATTTACTTTCCCATGGTATTTGAATACAGAAAAACATAGCATTGAACAAGAGGAGCCTGTGATAGTTAAAAGGAATACCAAGGAAACCAATAAAACCATTATAAATTTTGCTTCCCTTAATAAAAATGTATTTTTAATTTCATTTCCCTTCAATAAGTGGGCTATGTGCTGGTTTCAAGTCAAACAAAAGGTGTAAATTTTCCTTTACAAGTTGGTTTATGATACCATCATTATACTCAACCCCAGGATTTGAAAACATCACTCACCCTTAAGTTAGAGGGCAGTCATCCTTAACAAGGTGTAGGAAAGAAGATCGCTTGTATGCACGAAACAAAAATGATCCTACCTTACAACTTGACTGAGGCTAATTTACTACAATGGCTGCCCTTCATCTTTTCCATATATACGTTGAAGTTCACGAGTTGCAGCTAGAAATGATTCTGTCAAGGAGATATAGCACACATGAGAAGCAACGGATTGTGTGCATAAATATCAAAAGAATGAAAAACAAATGGATAATACAAATTTTGATTAACAAAAATAAGTTAAATACTTTCATTCACCTTTCCATAGTCGGAAGGACTTCTGGTTAATTTGTGATCCAGTTATCGTTTGAATAACTTCAAACAGCATATTCTGAGGTGTGCTTCTCAGCTCTTGGACAATCCCATAGATGGTCTTCCCGTTCTCAAAATAGATATGATTGTTAGGATGTTTTGTTTTGCAATTAGCATGTCGCTCAAATTCATAAGCATTAACCACCTACAAAGAGATATTATTAGTATACAGGCCACACATCCAACTATGTTCAGAAGTTATTTAACATATGTTGCTCAGAGCTTGAAGGATCATATGCACATGCTCACCTTCGTGAAGTTGCATGTCTGACAACCACATAAATACCCAGAGCCTTTTATAACACCACGAAGCTCCTTCTGATATGCATAAGAACCAAAAATTCAGGACAGGATAGATTTGTCTCTTAAACATATGCATAAAAATCAAAATTACCTCCCGAGACCAAGCTATATACTTTACAGGAACTCCATCCAGCATACCAGTGGATAACAGACTTCTGACATTTGAAGGGAAGTTGTTTGGAGGAACCTTCTTGGACGATTTATGGTCTTCTTTCTTCTTAGAAGCTTTTTCAGTTCCAGAAGAAGTTTTATTGGTAGCAGATACAACTACATCCATATCAGGTTTGAATGTTTCTTTCTCACTTACAGCTTCTACACTTTGAAGAGAAGACTGAGCCATCAACAAGTCATAATTGGAAATGAGTCTTCCTGAAGGATTCTGATCATCATCATCATAGCCACCAAAGGATATCATAGTACTCTCTCCTTTACTAAAAGGGTGACCAACTGACATATTGTTGTTATCACCTCTGATATAAGATTGATCCATTAAAATGGTACTGTCACTTCCTTTGCTGAAAATGTGCCCTATTGGTATGGCATTTTCATCTGACTTGAAAGTTTGATCCATAGATATAATGTCAGTATCACTCTTACTAAAAGGATGACTCATAGCAACAGTGCTATCATTCTCTTTGTAAGGTTGATTGATTGGTATGTTTTCATCATCCTTACTATAAGGTTGTCCCATTGAAATGAAAATGTTGCCCTCCCTGTCATAGGGTTCACCCAAGGACATGATACTGCCATCCCCTTTGTCATAACCAAGACCAATTGATATTGCATTTTCATCCTTCTCATATGCATTCGATGTTGACAAAGCGTTATTGTTATCCACCCTATTGTAGTCATGTTCCATTGATTGCATGAAAGTTACTGATTCTTTGACCTGGCTAACTTTCACTTTTCTAATCCCACCATAATTTA
Organism: Croton setiger; assembly: GCA_948099555.1. Classification (NCBI taxonomy): domain Eukaryota; kingdom Viridiplantae; phylum Streptophyta; class Magnoliopsida; order Malpighiales; family Euphorbiaceae; genus Croton; species Croton setiger. The sequence continues at coordinate 24,599 of CANUEY010047591.1, forward strand.
AACATGATCTAGGATCTTCCAGTGTGTGAGACATGGATAAGCCAAATGAAGAATCATTCCTAAATGGGTCTTCATCTACTTTTCTCCCCATGTTGATTTTTTCTGAGTTGACCAAAGAGATACTTCTGTCATCAAAATTGGCTGTCCTTGCTGTATCAGAATCAATCAAACGTTCAGAAAAGTGGCCAGATATCGATTGAAAATTTGAAGCATTTCCCCATGTAGAAGCACTTGAATTTAAGAATCCAGTAAATAAATTGTTGGTCGGAACTCCCACTGCTTGTTTCTTGTTGGAGAACACCTCTGTCTCACGACCATCCATAAACCACTGATTAGAACGTTTCAATTCAGTTCTAGCTGAATTATCATAATTAATGTCACAATCATTTACTGCCTCAGTGCCTTTTGACATCCAGAAACCTTGATTCTGGAAAGACTGCAACATAAAATTACTCAAAGTAAGTCCTTATCCTATAACAGAGAGAATAGAACAATACCTCTTCTCCAATTTTGTATCAGAAAGAGAGATTTTTTGCCTCCTTCCAATCAATCTGATTTTTTCAATTAAAAAGAACAGAGTGAAAGTAAGGAAGGATAACTTGAAATATAATTATTCTCACTCTTCTACCATCTCAATTTTTTTCCATTAACTAAGCCATGCAACTTAAAACCATGAACAATTTCATTGTGAAAATAATTTCCAAGACATGTCCATACAAATCCATTAAAGTTATTCCTAAAAAGAAGGAAGAGCATATCAAGCAGAAATGGCACAATGAAGACTGGAAGTTTAGATTTCTTTACTGAACGAATAGCACCTTAAAAATTTTCTGTTTCAAAGTGCGAAGTGCATTGATTGGATGTCAATTATTAAAGGGGTAAAGATCAGCATGCTCATTCTCTATGACTAAAAGTAAGATTTCTAATTGAAATCAATATTTTGGTCACAACCCAAAAACCTCCGCAAAAGCATAAGCGGACAAAAAGTATGCCATCCAATTTTAAAATAATAGTCAAGAGAAGTTCTAATTGAGCATGCATCTGCAAATTGCAAAATACTTATGTGCTGATTGTTCTTGAAAAGCACAAGTGAAAGAAATCAAAGATTTTAGAAGGGACACCAGGCGCCATTTCGAAATTCTCTCCATAGCATAAAACCACACAAAAATGTATTATGAAAACAACTTCAGCGCTTCCAAAAAAGGGCAAAGAATTTCAGCATTCATTACATATGCAATCACACCCACCTAAAGAAATGCAGGCCCTTGATGACAACAAATTGCATGCCAATAAGAAACTGAATGGCACTTAATATATAGCCCAATAGCAAGCCAAACTAACAAAAACATTCTAATTTCTCTATTTACTGAAAATGCACTTCAAAATCTCAATTTCAAGTTGGTAATAAAAATAAGAAATTTACCATATCCGTTTATATTTCACTGTTTCTGTCCTTTATATGCAATGAGCTATTAAACCTTCAAGCAAGCAATCAATATTCCACCTCAAGATTACCTGAAAGGAAGGAGTGACACGAAAATAAGAAAACACCACTCAGTTATTGTTTGGTAACAAAGCAAAAAAGGAACAAAAATAAACCAAAAACATAGTATTTTAAATCCTTGAAATTCCAAGTAAGAGATAATTAAAACCTCAGTGATGAGTGAAGAAAGCCCCATGCAGCCATAAGCGTTAGATAAGAAGAGGGAAATAGAAAAGAAGGGCCATCGAAACCAGAACTATAACTTTGTTTACTTCAGTTTCACTAAACACCAGACAATACACAGACAAAAGCCCTAATGCAAACAAATAAGTGAAGCCAATTATTCAATCTGCACGGACTGCTATTTGGGGAAAAAAGCGAAATACATTTGAAGTTTTGAACACCATACGATTTTCTTCTTGTAAGAGAGATCGGATATAATCCCGGTGCAAATTGTACGGACGGGGATATCGGCGAGATCTAGGGAGCGGAAAGATTGTTATAAATTAGATTTTTAAGTTTATTGTGGAGGAAGGGATTTTGATTGGGTACATTACATAGAGGCAGACACTCCACTGTTTCATTTGCACAAACCGGTTACAAACTTATAGTAATCGGACCGGGTGGTGCGATTTGACGATTTATTTTTTCGATTAACATTTTTATATCACTTAATTCATAATTATTTGGAAATTTGTAGTTTCAGGATAATAACATTTTGGAAGCATATGTTGAATGTGATATTTAACAATTAATTGTGCTCATTACTTGAGCAATTGTGATTTTGAAAGGTAAGTGATGTTACTCTATTAGACCACTATTTATCTTTATTAAACCAAATATAGCTTGTTGATTTATCATAATTTTAGTTCATAATCAATTTAATTGTTCTAGCATTCTAGTTTTTAGTTCTTTGTATATTAGTAATTAACTAATGCAATTGAATATTTTGCAATTTAGTTTTGATTTATATCTTATTATCAAATATTAAGATGTTTTTAGTGTAAAAAATTGATTGATTAACAATTATGGTGAATGAAGTCTTAATTGGACACATTCATTTTGAAATTGCAATGCATTTTAAATGATTTGCTGTCCTTTTAAATTTTTGGTCCCGCCACTGGTTATTAGAGTTTCAATATATTACCTTTAAGCTTAATTACAGAAGAGTCTTCTTAACACCCCAAATTCTTCTTTCTAGGAATGATTTTTCGTATTGAAAATTTTTTATGTTGAATATATTGACAGTGACCTCATAAACTTATGGAACAAATGTTAGCAGTATGCTTTATAGCCAATCCATTGGTTATATGTTGGATATTATTATTCATGTATTTTAAATATTCTTTGATATTAATAAATGGTTTTTATTTGTCTTTAATATTCATTACTTGAATAATGAATAAATATAAATTAATATTATTATGCAAAAGTAATTATATATGATTATAATTATGAGATTTTTATTACATTTAAGTATTGTCTCTAAAATTTCTGGTTGATGTTCTTATTATTATTAGACAATGATTAGAGCTGTTGAGACTAATACATATTATATTTTCTATTAAAAAAAAAAATTGTTCTCATAAGTTAAGGTATATGAGATATTTAGAACTAATATGTAGGTGATTATTAATAAATAACTACACTGAATTTACCCCTTGAGAATTCCATTTAGAGAGTTACATGTATTTATAAAATACTCTAGTAATGGACGTGTAAATGATCCTCTGACTTAAAATCAATAAGTCATTTTATATAAGAACTTCTATGTTTTGATTTATCTTTCATAACAGCTCATGAGTAATAAATAGGGATGAATTGGATATAGTTGAAATTGTATGAAGGTGTTTATGTGATTGAGATAAGATTCATTTACCCTAGGTAAATTAGGAAAAATGTTCTACTTCTTCTCTTCCAACATTGGTTATAAAGTCCTTGAGCAAGGTGAAAAGAAATTAGCAAATTGGATTTGAAATTTCTTTCAAACTAACAATGGATGTTACAAGAAAACTTATATGTTTTAACATAACAAACATACTCCATGTTTTAATTGTTAAATCAAAACATTAGTGATGAAAGAATATTAATTACGCTGAGAAACTATGCACAGAAAAGTTAAGTCAAACCACAATTGACATTCTAAATATTTGGATAGTCTTGGCATGTTGCTAGACAATGTTCTTGATCTTCAAATTAATTAATTAGTTAATTTTATTTGTTGCCAATATATTTGGAATCTAATGGGTCACACACATAAAGAATAACATGAAAAAATAAAATGAGAAGTTTAATGAAGTAGGACTTGATTATAGAATAAGTTTTAAAACATAAGGTTGAAATTATAATTTATAAAAATTACAATTTTAACTTAAATAATTAAGAACTTAATTATGTGTGAATACTGCTGGAGATCGTTTAGATGATTAGTGGTTTGCTACAATACAACTGAAAACGGTTTTCGTAAAAATTTGTTGTGAAAATTTAATTAGATATTAATTTTTATTATTTTATTATTTTTTCGTTTAAAATATGATGATATTTGTGATTTAATTTTTGTTTCAACTGCTAATCCATCTTATGGATTTCCCAACAACAAAAACTTCAAAATGGCAAACACAATAAAAATTACCGTTACTATGATAAGCTTATTATCTAGAGAAGAATGTGGGGTAGTCATTCATTGCTCCGTGTTTATTCCATTGGAAGACATCGGAGAACTATCACGAAAAAACTAAGCAAGTGAAAGAACAATAAGTCTTATGATTATGAGCTATTTACTATAAAGGATCAACTCATTTATTGTTATTCATGATATTGATCATAAAGATATGAACATGGCAAATAGATTGCCTGCAATTGTAGAAAGATTGAAGAAATTTGGCAAGAGCAATGAAGATATGAAGGAGATGACAAAGTTTTCTTACCCTTAAAAGAGTTAAATTATTAGAACTCTCAAGTCATAAACTTTGAGCTTATTCTATTTAAAAAAGGCTTTTTTTTTTTTATTACTTTTCTCGTTATTAATTACATAATTCCCATAATTCCTTTTCTATTTCTTATTGAATTCAGAAGTTGAAATTCTAACTCGAGTAAAAAAACAGTAAACTAGTTTGAGAATTTCCTTAAAATTGGGAAGATGGAAATACATACTACCATTTAAACAAATTTCCATGCATTACTTTTTTTTTTTAAAAAAAAAATTGCCCATCCCTAAACCCATTTCCATGTTAAAATAATGCAACATACTCTTCTGCTCCCCTTTAATCATTCTCTCTTTCCTTTGCTTCATTCTCATATATTTACACATGTCAAAAATTGGCATTCACCTAAACTACCAATGCAACCCATCTCTGACTAATAAATCATTTGGCTCTTTTTTTCTTTTTACATCAAAATTAGCTGGTCACTTTTTTTTTTTCCTTACAATTTTCTCATTGATTAGTAATTAACAACAAAATTGATCTTGGCCATTCGACACACCCGCCGGGCACACCATCCCGGGCGTCGTACCATTGAAAAATGCCGGTGACTGTGATGGTGTGTGCGGCAAGCACGTGTTGGTCCGACTCGTTTTAATGCAACCTGGGGACTGTATGTATGCAGCTCTGTGCCCTGGAAATTATCAAAAGTTCCTCAGCTTGGATTTTGGCTACACAACCTGTCTGCAAAACCGAATTCGATGAAGATCTGCTGGCTCTGTAATTTGAAGCCGAGTTGTGGACTCTTCTGTTTGAACGGTTGACTTCAACCGAAAACAACGAATAAACAGGTCTATGATCTGAGAACTTGGACTCCCCTCTTACATACCACATTTGTTTAAGGCCTTCGCCTTTCCACAGGATTCGATCACACCTGGTCGTAGTAACAGACATGAACATGTGATCTTAGTGTCAGAGGAAACTAAAAAATTTATGCTTTTCTCAAAAGAGTAAAGAGATTAACATATCTAGTGGAGATCTGCAGTGTTTCTGTAGTCAACTTTATATGACATTAAAATAAACTATGCATGGCCGGCTTGACATGTCGAAGATTCATACGAAAGCAACGTGTAGTTTATTAAATTCACAAGACAAACTATATGCAAATGCTTTAAGTCAACCCAATGCTACTACATTCCCCAGGCAAACCACGTTGAGCACCCAGGATTATAATATTAATTAACTAAATATGTCGTTAATAAAAAAAAAAAAGTCATGTTAATTATACTTATGGCACAAGAGTCTAGATGATAACAAGAAACAGGTGAACAAACAAAGTGGGAAGGACGGTTGATTATAATAATGTGAGAAGCTGACTTTAGCAACACAAGGGCTTGTATAATTATTTATTACACTAATGAAGAATTAAGAAAAGAAACAACATAATAAAATGGACAACTTTTTAACATCTTACTAACCATGCAGGGGTGCGGCGTTTTTCTTTAGATTTTGAGGTTTGTGCTACGTAATGATCAGAATTAGCAAGGTATTTATACGTCGGGGCGAAATATATCTTCCCTTCTTCCCATCCTTTAAAAACTCGACCCGCTCTTTGCTCTATCTTCAACTGCAAAATGAAGTTAAAATAAGATGCAAGTCTACTAAAAGAATATGAGCATATATAATCCCAACATTAATGTCTTGGCCCTTATACCTGATCTTTCTCTAATAGTGCTTGCCAGTCATTCTTCTTTAGAAGGTCGTGCATGTCACCGTAACTAGCAGCAAGCCTATAGTTTAAATCTCCAAGCCATATAATTTTGCTGCAAAGTTCAGTAAAAAGATTGAAGAGAAGAAGCTTAGTAATTCAGTAGACTTGAAAGAAAAAATAGAACATAATCAGTTAAGTTAGAGAAACTTACTCATGATCTAATATGTTTCCAGGTGGAAGCGGTTGACATGAATCTGTAAATGAATGAGAAAACCTTGTTTTCTTTAATATTTCCGAAACATCGGAATTTCTTCTAACTTCGTCACCTTCTTTCTCTCCGGAAGTCAAATGCGTGCAAACGAAGCAAAATGTTGTTTGGTGCAATGTCATGCTAATTGAAATTGAGCCCTGTTGACAAGAGGTAAACAAAATTAATGACAATGATTTACAATGAACAATAATTAGAGATTTTCAATTAATCTGAGATTGCAAGAACCTAAAGTTTATATACCTAACCTTATTGCCAAGGTAGCCCATAATGCCACGTCCAACGCATGAGACCTTCAAGTTGCTAATATGCTTGTAAAGGTCCGATCGGACCCATATGCATAGGAATAACCCTACCATTTGTTTGCTTGCAGCTAAGCAGTAATGTCGCTGTGTTGGACTGCCGAGGGAGCTTTCTTCGGGAGAGCTTAGATTTAGCAATTTTCCAAAATCTTCGTTGCAAAACTCATCTTCTAATGAGAGCAGATCAGAGAAGCTGACTCTTGGTTTTACGGCAGCTTGTTGATCAGTGTCAGAAAATTCCCGGCCATTCTTGTTGAGTGCCTGTCGAATTAGGGAAAGCCACTTGACAGCAGGGCCATTGTCCTCTGCCCCAAGGACGTTTCCTGCATTTAGGGGCACAATTTCCTGGAACCTGAGCCACAACTGTGAGTAAGCCCCAGCTTAAAGCATTCAAAATTAAGTATTCAAGTACTCCAACAACATGTATAAAAATTTACTTTTACTAACTTAAAATATCTTTTGTTTTCTTTTTCAGAAATATGTTTCAGATATTTTTGTAAAATCCATTAAAAAATATCTTCCATACAATTTCTATTATCAATGTACGAGAAGTTAAAAACTACTAGTAAATTATTTTAATCCTCACGTTGAAAATAATATATTTTCGAACACTGTTTCAACAATAATATCAAGATAATTTTGTACAATTATCGACATAATGGAAGTTGCTCTCCCAACAAATTCGACAAATTAACTGTTCGAGACAGCTTTAAATGTATATAAATAGCTATTTAAACAGATAAAAACCAGTGGAAACTACAAGAAATAGGTTCTTCATAAACTGTTGTCAAGCAAAGACCTTATTCTATGAAATCAAACAATTCCATGATAAGATCATATCTAAAGTGAAGGCCCCACTCTTCATAGAACTCTAAGAAACATTTTCCTTAGGAATAAAACAAAAGGGGAAGGAGGAATACCCAAGTACATAGATATCAGCAGGAGCAGGAGACTTTAACCAATCTTTCAAGTTCAATCCCTCATGAGGAGACTTCCCTGCAACATTCCATGTCCCCACGAACATCCTGTCAAATCAATTCATCCCAATTATTATTCAAAATCTCATAATCAAAATTAAATTCCAGCAATTTTTATTCATTCTAGCAATAAAATTTACAAAAATCAACTCTTCTGATAGAACATAATCGTATTCATACCTCAAATTTAAAGAATCGGCAACTGCTGGTGGTGGCTCCTCCGCCTCAATTTTGGACCGTTTAAGCCCATTAGTTGCTTCCTTCAACCACCCTTCTATTCAATTTAAAAAAACAAAATTAGACAAAAATCATAACCAATAATAAATCACTAGCAAGCATTGGATCAAATCAAACATAGGTTTATTTTACTGTTAAAATTTTTTAACTGCCGTTAATTTTACACTTAAATTTTAAAAAATAGAACAGCAGTAAAATTGAAAAAAAAAAAATAAATCCTTGTACTCAGACGTCAACGTGGCACAGTAACGCGTCTTCTCAACTAACCAAAAACGGGTCCAGACTAAAAACCAGGAACCGCTATTTTTCATATTCCATTCCATTCGTTCAACTCAAGTCATCAATCACTACGTCCAATCATAAACCCCTCGATCAGACGGTTCAGACCCACACTACTAAAATCCTAGTTACAGTTGGAAAAAAAGAACTCAGATTTGACGGATGAGATTGAAAGCAGTACGAAACCTATTAGCAGTAATAATAAATTAAAGCAAAGTCTCCGGTCTACAGTCAAATAATTACCTGAAAAATTTTCCGGTACGACGACGTAATAGTCCTCGTCTGAGCAGCTTTTCCTTCTCTCCGTCTTTTTATCTGCAACAAATCGTAACTGTTTAATTTTATATTCGAATTCGAATATAATAAAATATCAAACCCGGATATGAAACCCGGTTTCTCACCTTTTATGCTGTAATCGGAGTGAAATTCGTCTGCTCCGCTCTGTATATTCAGCCATTTTCTTGCAACTACTTTAGGCCAGGCAGACTAAAAAAACGACATTAAATCAAAAAAAATCAAATTGCAGTTTCGGAAAAACGACGATCATACGATATTTATCGGATTCTTGAAATGCATACCTTGGAAATCTTTTTCATCTCTGTTCTCATTGCTAAGCCTTCTGATCTGTATAGAATTTTAATGCGTTTCAAAGAAATTAGAAAACCCAAGTATGGAAGTAAGAAAGAGAAGGCATTTAGCTGTGATAAGAAGATTTTTGGATTAAGTAGTCGGATATTTTTTAGAAATATTTTTAATTATATAGTGCAAATGGAAACAAAATGGGTTTTAAAAAAAAAGGGCAAGAAAGACTTTAATAAGACCAAATTGCAGAAGAAATCAAATAATAAATGCTAATTTAATTTAATTTGAACAATTATATGGGGGGATTCGTATTTGTTTAATTAAAAAAAATCATTTGATTAAGAGAATAAATTAGTGTGAAATTGAGTTTTCAACGGAGATTAGAAAAAGAGCAAGTTGCAGGAGAAATGGAGACAGATAAGGAAGGTTGCCTTGAACAGAGAAGTAATAAGGAAAGAAGATTTAAAAATTGGAAATTTATTTATATTTTTTGGCAAAGATTTAAAAATTGGAAATCAAAACAATATAAAATCGAAGTGTAATGAAACGGCCAGCTTGTTCCTTTTCAATATTTTTTTTTTCCTTTCTTTTTTTACAAGCTTTTGGGTTATACACTTTACAGAGGGAAAGGAAGACAGAGTGGAAGAAGATGAAGATTTTAACAAATATTTTAACCTTTTTCTTATTTTCTTTAGATCTTAGAAAGAAGAATCAAATCTCAATCAAACCCAAAACAGGAAAATATGAAAAGTTAACTTTTTTTTCTTTTTGAGAAGAAAAGGAAAAGATTAAAAGATCTTAGTTAAACATATATGTAAAAAAGAAAAACAGAGGAATTACATAACAAAAGGTCAACGACATTGCCAAATTTGATATAGAATGGAAAAGATTAGAAATAAAAACAGAAACAACAGAAATTGAGTAAAAGAGAAAGAGAACTTACAGAGAAGAACACAGAAGTAGACAAGAAATGAAGTGAAGTGAAGTTTGATTATTGATTCTTGTGTTGATTAATGGAGCTTCCGTTATCAGTTATCATATCATTTTCTGAAGAATGGAAATTAAAAGTACATAACATAAATATTGGTTGGTCTGGTTTTATAAGAGGGATGGTTATGGAGGCTTTCCTCGTAAATGCAAAAAGGGAACCTTTTGCTTCTCAAATTTATAAGTTGATGGAAATTTTTAGATTTTAGAGAGAGAGAGACGAAGCAACTCGTTACAAATAAGACCCGATCCGATTTCATATCTTTCTGGCTATAGTGGAGTGGTTTATTTTTATTTTTTAATTAATTGAGTGGGATCCTTTTTTTTATTTCTAATTTTTTTTCCATGACTATATTTGTACATTAATGAAATTTATTCTTTTATTTTAATAAATAAATGGGGTCAGAGTCACAGAATTTGAAATTTTGATATTATCCTATTTGTTTTTTTTAGTTTTTTAGTGTTATTTTTAATTAAACAAATAAACAATGGATTATTGTAGAAATAGCACAATTTAATGATTTATCGATTATTTTTAACGAAATACTATATTTGGTGTTTAAGAAAATAATAAAATATGTTTCATAATTAGAAAAATATTAATTTTTAGTTTTAAAAAATATAAGAATATATGAGAAAATACAAGGAAATCTATTTATTTTAATATTTTTCAAATTTTCTTATATTCTTTAGAAAAAAAAGTTTCATTTTTCTAATTATAAAATATATTGTACTAAACATACTTATTTGGTATTTATTAAAATTGTACGTGAATTATTTATGGACTGTAATACTAACTTTATATCCTCAATTATATCAATTTTTAATATAAAATCATATAATAAAAATTTCGGTTAATAATCTAATTTGAAACCACTTAACTTTATTCTTAAAAAAAAGACTTGAAATCTGTGCAGAATATATTTTTATTAATAAGCTTCAGTTATGTTTGTATATTTTTTATTTATTTTATTAATCGGAAACAATTAAAAACACAATTAAGTAATACAACATAATATAACGTAAAATTAAATTAATTATTGTATATTTTATATTTTAATTTAATTATTTTAAGAGAAATTTGTTTGATGTCCCCAAATTAATGGCCAAATTTGTGAACAGGTCTTTACAATTTTCAAAATGAATTTTAGATCTTTAATAGTTGTTGTATCCAAAATTATCTCTTTTGTTGTTAGTCATATGCTGGAAAATAAATATTACATACAAATAATTTTAAAATATAATGAAATCCTGAGCGTTGTACAGTGGACTGTGATTAAAATAATCTCTTTTATTGTTAGTCATGCTAGAAAGTCAATATCATATACAAAGAATTTTAAAATATAATAATTTGATCTAAAATATCAAATTACTTAATATTGTGTGATAGAAAAATTCATATGAAATAACACAATTTTCAATTTTTATTTAATAAAATAGCATATTTATTTTTATATTTAATAAAATAACATTTTTAACATTTACTAATATTTATTACCATAGCTGCTGAATAGTAATGAATATAGTAAATATTAATTATTATTATTATTATTATTATTATTATTATTATTATTATTATTATTATTATTATTATTATACTAATTTTGTATTATTTTTTCAAATAGTATAATATGCTTGTATCATATTACAAATTGTCCTTAAAATAAAATTATTTATAAACCGCTCTATATAATTTTTCCCTGAAAGATTTTTTACTTATCCAAAGTTATCATATACATCACCCAACCATCAACTGATACGCTCCGAACCCTACTAATATCAATTTTATATTTAAAATATCCAGATTACCATTTAAATACTAAAACCATCAAATTCATTCTTGAAAATTTTCAAATATAAAATGATTATTTTACCATATTTCGAATATATTATATAGTTTACTCTTTACTTAAAATTTTGTTACACTTCTATAAAAAATCGTCTAACAAACATATGGAAAAAGAACCACAAATAATTAGAGAAATGAAAACATTTTCAATTGCTTAATTTTTTGAGAGGCTTGAAGGGGAATAATTTAATATGATAAGACTAATTTAATAATAAATCATATAAATAATTTTTTAATAAAAAAATTACTCTCAGAAAAACAGAAAATAAATTAAAACATAATTAATAATTTCAAAGAAAATAACTTATTCTATTTTTTTTAAAAAAAAAATAAGAAAACAACTTATAGAAAATGACATGTAGTAGTAGGGCATAGAGAGGGCTTTGAATCATTGCATTCTGAGTTTAGAACCTTCTTCTATTCTATGGAAATGGATCCATTCTCTCTCCTACGTGTAACATTCTTATTGGTTTACTTCTTTCTCATGCATGATTACGGCTCCACAGAATGCAATTAACCAGGTGAGTTGATAATTAATGGACGATGATGTTTCGTATCTTTTTGTATCTTCCATCAAGCTAATAAATTATCAACATGTGTTTTTTCTTCTTTTTTTCGTCATTGAAAACTGAATTGAATTTTCGAATTTTCTTTTTTTAGTGTTAAATTATAAATAATTAGTTTTAAATTGTTTTTTTACAGTATATCTAAATTATTATATAAAAAAAATCTAAACCATTTATTTTCACACCTTTTATGTATAATTTAATTACTATATGGTTAAAAAGTTCTAAATATGATATACCTTTTAAAAATTTAGTTTGATATTTGATTAATTTTTAGGGAACCAACTATGTTAGAATGATAGATATTCTGATTATTAAAATATATATATATTTTTTAATTTAATTGAGTGATTTAACTCAACGCACAATAATGGATATATCTCCCCTATTGACATGCTTGGCGGAAATTCAAACTTGTGACCAATAGATCACAACGTAACACACTAAACACTAGTTTAGACACTCAGCTCCATACTAATTACTATCAAATTAGTCCAATATTTATATTGGTTACTAATATTTGTATTTATACTCAATTTACGCTTATCATAAAAATCTGAGTTTCATTTAAAAATAAAATAAAATAAAAATCTTGAGTTTTATAATAATTAATGAAATATCACTTCTATTTTTATTTTTCCAAGGAAAAATAGTGAGGATCTACATTAATTATTTTTTTTATATGCTCCAAGGTCCAATGATCATATAGTTGTAGTTTTAGCAATTAAACAAAACAAAATCTTGTCCATTCAACACAAAAGAAGGTTAACCATTGATTTCCAATGAGAGGTTACTTATTTTTGGTCAAGAAGGGAGCTCTACATATAAACTTAGGTTAGCTAATTTAATACATTATATCCTCCATTAGGATTCCCCTACACCACCTTCTTAACTATTTACTACCTTCACCTTCCCAACTTGCAAAAGTTTGTTTCAGTAAGATTATTGTTTTTTAAAGAAGACCATTAAGATGGAAACAAATCAAAATAATACTACAAATTACTAAAATTAAGACCGTACTAATTAAGCATAAAAATATGTTTAATTAGGCATTAAATAAAGAATCACATGTTAGTATAGTAAGACCAAATGTTTCTACAAAGATGACTGCACTAATAACGGTCAAAAGGTTGCCACTGGAACCAGCAATAAGCAGGGTGATCATATACTCCAATTATAATTATATTTAATAAAATAAATAAATAAGGAAACATTCCAAACTTGACTTGACATTTGGCTGCATCATGGGTTGCCACGTGGATATCGGCCTTAATTTCATATACTCAACTCACTGCTTTGTTCCAGTCAACCATTTGCAAAAACAACAATAGACACCATTATATTAGAAAATTGTTATCAAATTAATCATTATTAAGGTGCTAATGAAATGTTGCTTTTCCTTTCATTAGAAAGTTTTTTTTTTTTTTTTTAATGAGCTGGTTCTAATACTTTCATGTATTTTAATAATTTTGTATAATGGTCTTGCGCTTTTGAATTCAATGTACATTTTAAATAAAACTAATAGATAGTTTTATATATAGTTTCCAAATTAAATATAGTGAGTAACAATTTTTAAATTTTAACTCTATACTATAAATTAAATACAGAGAAATTTATAAGGTTGATTTCGCAGTTATATTTAATTTATAATACATGACAAAAATCTAAAAACTATTAGTATTGATCTCAAAACCTTATACACACGATTGACCAATTTTGCTGGAATAGTATACTATTTGGATGGGGTAGCCAACCTCTTTTTATAATATGATACCAAATAAATAAAGGAGGCCATAAAATTCATAAAACTAGCTCAAATGTTTAACATTTATATATATTGGTGAAACAGAAGTCAAAGAGCATCAAAACCTCGAACAACCTAAATGGTTACAAATGGCAATACATATGTTACCAATAGTCATAGTTGAAATGCAACCAATATATATATATATATATATATAAATACAACAAAACGTAACATAGTTGGAAAAGACAAAAGTGCAAATAAACATAATATTTTGACACCTCATATAAACTCTAACTTAAGGTTTTGCTGCATTTGATTTTGATATCATCATCATCATAATCTCCAAATATTAATCACATTACCCTATAAATTGATTTGTCCTTAATTATGGAGACCGCTTAACGAACTTTGCTATATTTGGGATTAGTCTACCTATAATTTACTAAATTATATACCATGGTATATAAAATCATGTTTGTCAAAATTAATTAATTTTTTTTTTTTAAAAGAACTTATGGTCAACTATTTTATAACAATTAGAAAATTGGCATTTTATTTTGCATTTATTTTTATAATTAACTTCAAATCCCATGTTATGAAGCATAAAATAACTTTACTGTATTTACTAATTAAAACACTTAAATCAAATTGTAAAACTCTTGAAATAAAAATACGAATTTATTCAGAAAGATTTATCTACATATTATCTATTAAATAACAATTTATCTATTAATTTGGTATTATATATATATAAAAGACGAATATGTGCTCATGTACAGTGTATCATATACATTTGACAAGCAGACTACCTCTCTAAATATAAAAATAAAATTACTGTTCAAAATAACATTTGTTAATCCATGATTATATATAATAATAGTGATTAAATCTCCATTAAATCAATAGAACCCATTTCTTCGGACACGTACCACATTTTTATCCTCACACACCTACCTGAAGACTAAATAGGGTCAAAATTTGGCAAAAAGAGATTAGCACAAAATATTATTTGTTGACCCAATCATATTTGCATGCTACCCAAATCCCATATAAAGGACAAGTGCCAAACAAATAGAAACACCTTATACAAATTTAACAATAATTAAACACTATTTAAATTAATTAAGGGTCCATTAATATAATTACAATGCATCATAGTTAAGAAGACTTACACATTAAGATGTACCAATGGTTAAGAAGTATGTGTCAATATGTTTAAGTATAAGAAAATTACACGTGTCTAACACCCACTAATTATAATAGATTCTATGAATCATGCCTATAACCTAACCCAATATATATAGTAATTAAGTGTTAATCCTCCTTCGAGGGGGCAATAGTTGCATGATAAACAAAGGTTGTAATCTTAATTGCGAGACAAAGTAATCAACCTTTTTTTAAAAAAAAAAAAATATATTCAACCACTTTAAACTATACAAATGTACTTTACAATATATTTTTCTTTATTACATAAGAATATATACATGTTGTTGCATTTTGATTTGAGTATATCCATAACCATTAATTAAAATAACTTATTGTAGATTTGAGTTGAAGATCAAGATTTATTGTGTTTGATTACTGACATAATCCCGCTATAAAAAAAGTCATTTTTTTTAAAAACTAAATTATTAATGTGTAAAATTTTTGGTATTTGATTAAAAAAACCCTTTTTTTTTTTTGCATTATCCTATTTTTATTAATTATGTGGCAGCCTCCCGTATGAAGAAGGTAATAACTTATTAAGAATGTATAACAGGGTTTGAAACATGATTAATATGCAGTTACAGAAGTAATAATTAATTCAGCTTTTTTCCCCGTTAAAACTTTAAACCGATTCCATGGTGTCATGGGATTTAATATTGGGCAAGAGTAAAGGGACCTTTAGGCTAAATAATTTGGTTCGTCGTTGTCAAGAGTTGAGACATAGTTCATGGGATACGGTGGTGAAGAAGTGTATAAAGAAGCTAATCATGTTGCGACAAAAGGCTTATACTGGGGATTTTGGTGTGCATTGGTTGGTGACTCCTGATGCTGATACTTTGCGTGTTGTGCAGGCTTATTTTACAGGCTATTTTTGACCAAGATTAGTTGCTCAAGGGCTCTCTCCCTCCTTTTGATGTAAAAAAAAAACTTTAACCTAGTCCTCCAACATTAATAATAAGAGGATAAAACAATATAATATTTTATTTTTCTTCTCTAATTATATTATTAAATTTTTAATCATTGTATTAATAAATTTATGTTATCCACTAACATAATAGTTAATCTTTTAATCTTTTACAATTTTCATGACTACCATTTAATTTTTGTTCAAACGTTCTTTAAAAAAAATAACTCACTCCATATTGAAATAATATCTTTACTTTAAATATTAAAATAGTCTCAACCAATGGTGATTGCTTTAAATGGTAAGCGTTTTAGATTTGCTTAAAGAGATCTCAAGTTTAACACTTACTGTATGCAGCTATCTCTTGTTAAGAAACTCTTCTACCATTGCTAGATGCGCGATGCTGGTCGGATTCAGATTAATCGAGACAAAGTTTACGATTCTAAAGTAGGGTGCCAATTGAAATAAAGTAGCCTCACCCTCCTCAAAATAAATTGCTTTAAGATATTTTGAAAGCAATCCTTATGTTCCGCCAAATACTCGACTAAACGCAATTGGAAAAAAAATGTCATTCATTAGGGTGCCATCTTAAGCGAAATTAAGTTTCAAAATAATGGGGGAATATTCCTTATCACTGTACGAGACAATGTTACGTCTTAACCATTTGGGTCAGCCTATCAAAACTTTTAAGTCATTAATTTTCAAGCCTCAGGTTAACTAGCCTCTTCCAAAAATCAAAATCCATTTTTGGTAACAAATTCAAGTTACAAGCTATAATACTAACTAATTATGACTTGAGCCTCAATCTTTACCTTCTTTTAGATTGCAATCCAATCTTACTTCTCAAATCCAATTCTCAATGAGAATATTACTTTCTTCCAACTTAATGCTCTAACTAATGATGAACTATGAGTTCAAAAATGCTAAACTCGCTAATCAACTCTTAATTAGTGGAAAATTTATCCATAAGAGAAATAATATAAAATATTTCTTTGAAAATAATTTTCAAAATACTAAATTTGAGACACGGTTTGACCTCGCATTCTTGGTTGTGTCGTGTTATTTGTGTCATTAACCCATTTAGACTCAACTCTAATCTGGTTGTTTAGCCACACAATAGGGAGTGACATTCCCCTATCAACACATGCATGAATATATATTTGAACTCGTGACCAACAGATCACAACACAGAGCACTAACTGCTAGGTTAGGCTCTCAATATGTTGTATCGTGTTTATATATCATGACACAATTTATCATGCTAAAAAAATAACATATGATATTTTACATGACACATTTTGCCACCATAATATTCATTAGAAGGAAAAAAAAACAACTTATCTTTTTAAGCGAATGCTAAAAATTACTTCGAAAAATCATGGTAGCATGTAGGCATAATTTAGTTTTTGTTTTGTTAATGAAGTATGTAGAAGACCATTTTTTTAAGAGAAAATGACTACCATCGTATTAGATATCATGAGAAAAGAGAACATTAGGAATGGTCTCCCAAAATACAAAGTGGTAAAAATCGAATAGATGCTCTAACAAGTGAGTGAGCAAACATCATTTATAATACGTCATATCCATCTAACCTGAATATCTGATCGTATATAGAAGACTATTCTCTTATAGATTATCATATTTTTCTGGTACACTTGGTCCTTGAATTTGAGAGCATGATAAGAAGTTTATACAATCAGAAACGAATTCACAATTGGAGGCTGAAAAAAAGGTAGAATATGAAACATTGCTAAGCATAAGTTGGAACCGTCCATAATTCTAAAGCTATAAAATCAAATCAAATAAAAATTAGTGGTTGGTTAAATAATTATTACGCCAATGATTATTTGCTTTTTGTTTGTGATTTGAGAATGATATAATATATATAGTGGGCACATTTGAATTGTCATTTAGTTACGCAATGAATAAACGTGATTCATGAAATGGCTAGCTTTCAAATAAGCACTGCACGAAAATGCAATATATGTTAGTGCTTCATTCAGACATTGAATCAAGAAATTTTAAGTCCATATCATTCTTCTTATTATTACCTAATATTTCTTTTAATTATTTTGGTATGGATGGATAATTTCCTACATTTCTTTTTTTTTTTTTTTAATAAAGGCACTCTTACATTTGTGTAGTGGGGCATGAACATGATCCAACTCAAACACTACAGCTTGATAAGAGAAGCACCTCGATTCAGGGGTGGTATTAGGTGGTTGATAATGGTGTCAATTTACCGGCTCAAATGAAAATTCTCTTTTATTTTTCTTAATAAAGCAATAAATAAACAGTATGTAAAAATTGTTTTGATCCCACTTTTTCTACCTAGCTATATATATTATTTTTTTGAACTCACGATGATTTTGGGTCTGACACCGACGCATCGCTGTTGCCTAAGTTACTGCATTATCCGTTCCTACCCTTGTGTCTAAAATTTTTTTTCTCGATCTTGTTTTTATTCAATATTTACTACCTCCGTTTCAAAAATATTGTGATGTCCCAAAAGAATATAAGTTTTATATAATAAAGCTAATATACAGAAAAGGAAAAGAAAATCGAAACAAAATAAATGAATTCATTCGAAATGAAGTAGAAGAATGTGCATAACGATGGTCAACACTTGTACTTTGCGGACTAAAGCCCACACATAACGACCAATCAATGAGAGAATTAATTAGTTTATGTAATCAAACCATTAAAGAATATTTTATATATTCTATAAAATTCTACCTAAAAAAAATGAATATTCTATATAATAATTGAAGAAATCATAACCACTGAATTAGATATAAAGAATCTCCTTATTTGGTTGTCTTCATCTTCGGTGTCAGCCTCTTCGATAATCCATTGACAGCCCAATGCTTATTCAGGACAAACTGTATAATCTCAATCAAATAATAGCCGCACAAAATTTAATTTCTTCGGTATTATTTATATAGGCACAACTATTTGATACGAATTAGCTAACACCGTCACATGGAGTTCTAAGGGACAAAAATTCATTAGTATTTCCTGATGGGTCTTTGATTAGGAGTAGAGCTTGAAAGTCTGGAGCAACTATTGAAATGCACATTCAAGAGTAAGTGACGAAGGAGCTGACTGATCTTACATTAGACAAATGTTTAATGAAATTTGAAAGCGAACCTAAACTACTCTCTATACTTAGTGTGTGTTGAATATGAGGCTGCTTGAAAGATTAGAGTTTAAAACTTTGACATGACTTTCGATAGGCTTATATTCTAGTCCATATCTATCTTTAATTGCTTCTATTAGTTTTGATAGCTTAACGAGATTAATGACATTAAATTTACCTTTAGCTGGTTGTGTTGAGCTTTTCTTTTCATTAAATTAGTATGAGTTCCTAGAGAATTACAAGATTCTAGTTGTCTCACTTCCATAAGGATTTAGGTTTGACCCTTTTGTTATAAAATAGAGTCTTCTTTATTTGTAAAAAGCTTGTTTGTTCGGTTTTAATATATACTTTGCTATATATAATTTTCAGTCATCATAGAGGTAAGTGAGGATTATTTTAATTTACCATGCAAGTTGAACTAATTGAACAAAACGAAAGGATTACTATTATTTAAAGTATCGAGTTCAATTCCTGCCGACTACATTATTAACATTTAGCACCAATTTGATGCTCCTTTGTGTTCACAAAATGAATGGAATAATAATTAAGAAGGCTTCCTTACTTTCAATGAATAAGGAAAGTTGATTTATTCAATTTTTTTTTTAAAGAAACAATGAACCCAATAACTTGAATTACCTTCAAAAAAGATTCAACCTATTCTTAACCATACAGTATAATTGGCATGGAGTTTTTTATACGGTGAACTAAAAACCGTTAATTAATTATTCAATTATCCTTCAATAATCAAAATTAATATTTTTAAGATTTCAAATGTACAACTCTCAAGTTTTATTTTGACAATTAAATCACTTGTTACAAAAGTTGTCCATTTGTTTGAAATAAAATTGAGGATTAATTTGAAATTAAGATAATAATGACATTGAAGTTCATACGATTAATTAGCACCAAACAAATATTGTCTTAAATAAAAAAAGAGAAACAAAAATTCCTTTAGTATTGTTAGGAATCAAGTAATCATATGATTAGAACATACAAAATGCATGGATGGATTAAATTAATTGAAAAAGAGATTAAGTATGTTATAAGAATGATTAGAAAGAAATACTCTAATAATGACACCCATACAAGAATCAAAGTTGCAAAAGATTTAATTAATTTAATAAAATATAATAGTATTTAATGATATTTGGAATCAATTCCCACTACTAATGTGGTTTCTGGCCATCCTTCACTTTTAATTAATATTCATAAACCTAATCCATCATTACTCCAATTCGTGGGGCTGAATTCTTTACAATCATTTGTTTTTCAAAAGAGTAACTTATTTATATAATTAATGATAAAATGGTATATACAATGGAGAAATGGTCCTATTGTCAAACAAGAACCAATTTCTTTACCTGTCTGCGCAATATATCACAAGTCTAACTAAGACTACATGCCAAGTCCGACTAAGGTTTTAGATAATTCAAGACATAAAATACTAGTTTATATATAGGTAATTAGAATAGACATAATATACTAGGAATAATATTAAAAATTTAAATAAAAAGTACTATGAATGGAGAAAATTGGGTTCAAAGAGCCGTCACTTTAATGAGACTCTGAAGTAACTGATTCGAAATTAATGGTTAGCTAACATCTATGTTTATGCGAAGAATATAAATAACTAATGTTTCCAAAATAAAAACTTACCAAAAATAGATAGCAATTTAAAAACTATATCTAACATGGATTGTTTTATTAGTAGAAAAAAATTTGGAGTTTGTTAGAACCATTTTCTTTTTTTTTTTAAAGAAAATTGAATAAGTTTTTCAGTTGGAATCAGTGATAGTGTGAGCTATAGTTAAGCATCTGAGTTTACAACTAGAAAATTATCCAACCCCAAATATTATTAATGGGAAACCCTTATTAAAAGCAGCACAAGAAGCATCCTCGCACAATTTCAAAGATAACCCTACAAGAGGAGTATCAAATACAACTAAAATTACAACTATGCCTATAAGAGCTAAAGCATCCGCACATCTGCTGGCTTCTCGAAACACATGCATAACCTGCAGTTCCTAAGCCCTCTGCAAAACATCTTTAATATAGGAAACAATATTAACATGAAGGGACTTGACCATTTAAAGAAATCACTAGAGACTATCACATTAGCATCCCAAGCCAACAATTAGTTTGATTATAGTAATTTTCTAATTTTGATTATACTAAACAGTTAAAACTAAAAAATTTGATTAAGCCACGTTCAATCTCCAATTCTTATTCAATCAATCTTATTAGTGTCCTGCTTCATTTGCATCACAAATCATACATATAATCACTAATCTACTCTATTTCATTTACAATCCACCATTAAATTTTAAAATTTATGATCTTTTGAAAATAAATTTAAAATTTATGATATAATTTACTGATTTTTCAGAATTAAAAACTGGATTTCATTTTATTTCCAAAAAAAAAAAAAAGAAAAGAAAAGAAAAATTATAATAAATATCATTTTCTAAAATCTATTTTTAGTAAACGTTACATATCTTAAAATATTAAATAAATGTTATTTTTTAAATATTAAGTAAATATCATTTTTTAATACTGATAATATATATATATATTTTCTTATATCAAATATACATATTTACTAATAAAAAATACATATATTTTCTCATAACATTTTAAAAAATATGATATTTACCTAATATTTTAAAATTGTTGAAATCTACTTAAATTAAAATTAGAAAATGACATTTGTTAATATGATCCAAAAGAAAACTGGATTTCATCGTAAGTCTATCAGTAAAAAAAGATTTTTCATCACAATAAGGAATCTTTCTATTTTCAGATTGCACAATCGAATAAGATTGTCTTCATTTCTAATCCAGTCTTTGTAATGGCTAAGCAATGACGAAAATTTTTGTTGTCTTTTTTCTAGTAAATATTATATGTATGATTGCTTATTTTTAAGTAGTTTAAGTATGAGTAGTAAGTAATGTAAGTTGCATATATTAGTAATGCGATCAATTTGAACAATCATTGGAAGAGGGATGACTTCAAACATTAATTTTAATGGTAGAAATTAATTATAACATTTATATTTGTTCTAATTCTTGATTTGGACATCAATTCTGATAGTAGAAATTCATGATATCATTTGATATTAGCATTCAAGATGTCGGAAATAGGAACTCCTCATTTGTCTATCATCCTTTTTCTTAAAAAAAAAAAGAAAATTATTATCCTAAAAACGGTTATTAAGTACAGAAAATGATATTTTAGTATAAATAATTTTCCCCTAGATAACCAGCCACCCACTTCCCACAAAACCCAATACCTCTCCTTACTTAAATCTTTGATTTGCCTTTTATATTCGGAACCCGCTCATGAAATCAGCAAAAAGCTTGACCAGAAGTTGATGAAAGAACCACGAGGGGCAGAAGATTAGATGTCCAATTTACCCTCATTATTCTTTACATTTTTCACATACTGCCACCACAAGTTTAATTTAATAAAATATTTTAGTGATTTTTATGTTTTAATTATTCTCACAACTTATTATGTCTACCCATAGCTGGTGGATTTTCATTGAAGCAAAATTAGATGAGATTTTATTACATTGCATGCCTAAAACATGTTACTGTATAAAAAACTTGTAGTTAGGATTAAATTAGGTATTGTCAAAAACACACCCATTACTTGATTTGGGGGAGATTTTCAGACATCATCTAGCTACATAAATTTGTGCATAATCCAAAAGCAAAATGGTAAGTGTAATTAATTTGGTAGGCTCATTATTTGTTTTTTAGCTGAATTAATATTTAATGATTCTGATTATGTTTACTAATAAGTGGCCAACAAGTCACTTCATTATATAAAGGAAGATAAACTAAAATGTAGTTAAAAAGTGTTGAGATTGCCCAACTTTTAGGATATGATGCTGGTCATTTTCATTGGAACAAGTAATTTTGACGAGGCCAATATTAAGCTATATATGAACAGAAAAAGTGAAAGCTCTTACAAATTTTCATTTACTTAAATATTATATTTGTTATCAAAAAAATAGATATCCATCCAACTAAACTAAATTATTTCACCAAATAACATTAATTAATTAATTAAGATTGCTTTTTTAAGGATGATTTAACAAATATCATCTTTTTAAATGTTATATTTATTTAATATTCTATATATAGTTTCAAAAAATACACATATTTTCATTTTCAAATTCTTAATGAATATGTATATTAACTGTAAATAAAAAATGATATTTACTTAATATTTGACATTCACTAAAAATAAGTTTCAAGAAATAATATTTATCATAATTTTCTTTTTTTTAAATATAAAGGAGACCGTTAATGAACTGGGTAACAGTGTGCTACACAGTTGGGACAGTCCTCTTATGAGTGCCGAATTGAAACTAACAGCATGGATGGAGAAAAAAAAATCGAGCTCATGAACTTCATATCCTACTCTTTTTGTATAAGGATGATCAAAAGTCACACACTGGTTTGTTAATATAATATTAAGATTACTAGTAAAAGAAATGGTAGTAATCAAATGATCTACCCTACCACCCAAGTAAAAATATTTGAAAGTAGAGATTTTCTATTTCGTACTAATGCAAGTACCAATCATCTTATATTATTAAAAGATGAAGTGAAACATTTTGAAATCTTACCTATTAGTTAATTCTTAATTTAATGTACTTTAAAAATTAACTCCATCTAAGATTATAGCTAACTTCTTTTGTTTTCAAAGTCATATGTAAATTAGTCAAAGCATAAGAACGTAAAATGGAACATGAAAACAAATTAAAAACTAGGACAAACCAATTTAGTGCTAATTTGACGCTATCAATTTAATGTAGAAAGATACCTTCTAAAGGGCATGCGAGGTTGCATCATATATGGTTCAAAATTAGTTTGGTTTTCTTTATTTTTTTTTTCTAAAAAAAATCTAGTCAAAAATTATGAAAGAAGAAATTCACATTTAGGGTGTTAAATTTTAAATTATTTGAAACTTTGTTCGATAAGCATCCATTTAAATTCAATTTAAAAGATAAACAATTGAACGGATTATTAACAAATCTATCATTTGTAAAGTTGACTTAACATACCTGTTTGCGAGCTTTATTATATATAGAAATATTAATTAAGAAAAAGATATGGCTTTATTTTTCTCAATTAATTTTGTAGCCATTCATATAATTGTAGTTCCAAACAAATGCATCCAATTTCAAAATAAAAAATAAAAAAATAGCATCCAAAAATTAATACACTCTTAACATTTTTCACCCAAAAACAACTTTTCATTTACCATTTTACCCAAATATCAAAAATTGGACCTGATTGATATAAATTAAAACTTATGGGAGTAAATTAGAGTTAAGGCATCAGTAACTATGGCTGACTTTGTGGTTAATAAGTTAAATCAAAACCAGTTGAAACTAAATATAATTTTTATTAGAAAGGGGAAAAACGGTCTAATCGATTTAGGAGTGTTTACTGAGTTTATTTTTTTCTTATAAGAAGTTAAAAAAAAAATTAATTTGCTGGTTTTTTTTTTTTTCTTATAATGGAGAAATAATTTGATCAAGTAAAAGGCTATTATATCCTCATTTCTTTTTAAAAGCTTCAATATAATTATGTTATTCACATTTACCTCTATCAAAATATAGTTTTCTATTATTCACTCACAAATAGTGCTTAACATTAATGAGTCTTGTGAAACTAGTGGTATGCTTATCAACCAATTATCCGCTTCAATTATGATATATGATTCACAACTTATTTTTAAGTAACTTATATTCTCTAAGCAAAGAGCACCCCTTAATCCCAAGCTGTTGAAAGAGTTAGAATTTCTTGGTATGAAAGGGAATATAATGGCCATAAATATGGCTTAATATATTTTTTTTTTATTTAATTACAATTGATCCCTTGTAACTGACTAACTGGAAAATGGTAAATGATGTTAAAGTATATATTGGCAAAATACCAAATTTAATATTCTTTTTTTATGTAATACCAAATTTATTCTTAAGAATTTGTTTCAGTTGCATACGTTAATAATTTTATAGTCCTAAAACAACCATTTTTCTCAAATAAATTAATTATATTACACTCAAGAACAAATATTAATTATATTTAAATAGATTTATCTTTTTAATTCAACATAGGCTAGGTGCTGAACCCAAATTTATTTTAATATATATAATACTATAATTATAACACTGAAATAAATAAATCCACTTAGAATACAGAAAATTTATGGTTAATTAATTATACTACAATCTTTTGAAGTTACAATAAATTAATGAACTCATCAAATTATGAATCAGAAATTATAATTGTACATAAACAATGAAACAATGAAAGAAGGTTGATTTAAAAAAAAAAAAAAAGACAAACTTTGACCAAAAAATAAAAAAATCAAATGAGGGGATCAACTTTAGGAGCCATCTTCCCAAACGAATATTCAAGATCATTTTCTAAAGGAGTTAGATTCAAATCCAACCCAAAAACCCTTTTACTACTATTCGATCTTCTTAAAACAGGCAACTTAGGAATCCGATCATATGACATTGCTACAGCTGCTCTATGTCTTCTCATATGACCACCCAAAGCTTGTCCTAATGCAAATTCTGCACCACAAATTGAGCATTCATGCATTTTACGCTTTGTCGTTTCGCTTCCAACTTGTTTATTATTGCTATTTTCTGGCAATTTTGGTTTCTTGTGGCTGGCTCTGTGACCCCCAAGTGCTTGGAATGATGAGAATTTTTTATTGCAAGTTTTGCATTCGAAAATATCAACGTTTTCTGTACTATTCTGAATTGGAATGAAGGGTTTGTTTTGTAGATTGTGGGAAAGAAGAATAAGACATTTTGCCAACTCTAAGCTTTCCGTGTCTGAAAATTTTCTTTTCATGGCCATGGATTTTGATTGGGATCTGTTTATTATTAATGGGAATACGATTTGAGAAAAAAAAATTATATATGGGTTTGAGTTTGAGTTTTGAGTTTGTGGTTCGTTTTATAGGCTTTGAGTTTGACTGTCAACACACATGTGTGTGTTATAGTTTGCGTTGAATGAAAAGGGTTGTGGTTTGTGGTGTGCGCGGTCGTTTTAGTACTACGAAAAGTCAAACTGCTGCTTTGACTTTTCAAGGATGACATGTTTATCCTTTTATATTTGTGTCATGCTTACTAGTTTTATACATCTTCCTGGAAATAATGTCTGCTCAAAACTAAACTAAATTTTTACATTTTCGTTTTACTGATCATTCTCCCTTTCTCTTCGCCACATTTACTTAATACGTTGGAGGAGTGTTCGTTTTATGATCGGTAAATTATGTTTTTAGTTAAATTATTAAAAAAAAATTATTTATTATACTAACAGGATTCGAATTCCTTGACTTCAGTTTAGGAAAGTGCATCGTTCATTCATTCTAATAATTAACATAAAGCAATTGAATTGAATTCATCTCATTTCTCCATAAAACCATAAATTTTATTTATTACAACCTTATGAAAAATTTTATCTACTTCATGAAATTATTTCATTGAAATAATATTATTGTTTTCTTGTTAATAATTGTTTTTTTGGAGAGTGCTATTTGGGTCTACTAATAACATGTTAGTCAACTGTTTAATGTTAGAAATTAGGTTTCATGAAATATTAAGTGTAATGTTTTTGCGGAAAAAGATAATATATTTTTTAGAATAATTAAACTATTATCCAAAAAGCCATTAATATTTATCAAATATTTAGAACATAAATTATATCCAACTTCAACAAAAATTGATTTGAATTGGATACAAAATTGATTGATTCCAACTTAACCTATTAATGTTTTATCATTTTCATTTATTAGTAGAGGATGAGCCTAAATATGTGTTTAGTAAAATTAAACGTTTAACTGTTTAAGTAAGATTTACACAGTTTGTGATTAGGGGTTAATTTTTTTTAATGAACGTAAAGTTATGGTCATATAACAGAATAGAAAAAGGGAAGATTGAAGCAAAGATGTATGTAGTAGAATAAGGAACGAGTCGTTGGAGCATTGGCCATTCCCAGAAATTTCATTTTCAATACGTTTCAGAAGATTCTAATTTTGTAAATGACATTTTTTTCTTTTTTTTGACTCATAAATGATAGATAAATGTGAATGAATCTATTTTAGTAGCATAACACGTGAAATATATAGGTATATGTATAGCCTTTTAATGCTTTATCTATCCACGTTTTCGTCTGCTTACCAACAAATATTGAATAATAATCATTTTGAAAAGTAGGTGTGTAAACAAACCCCAACCAAATCTAACTTAAAAAATTTTAATCACACTCAACTTCAAGTTTGTGTTTCGGTTCCATATGTTAAAACTATTAAATATAACACAAATTTTGTTAATAAAGAAAAATCTATTTATAGTTATAAAATTTGAGAAAAACAAAAAAATAATTATAAATTGTTTATAGTTATTATTCTGATTATTAAAATTCATTCATTATAAATTAGTTTTCTAATTTTAGTAAATGTTTTTCCTATATAAGTGTAATAGAAATTATAAGAAAAATATAGAGAAAGAAAAAGAAAAAAGATATATTATTAATCTATAATATTATTCGTAATACTTAAACGTACTAAATCTACTTCCTTAGGCCCCAATTTCTAAGGGAGCAATTTAGGTCGCCTTCTTAATTTAATTTTTTTTGACAATATATGATCCGTACTTAACGTTTGAACTTTTAAATAAATATAATATTGCCAGTTCTAAACATTTCAATATTTATAAAACATATTCCAATAGAAGATAACTAGAATTTATCTAGAAAAACATATAAAATAAGACAACTAGTCTAAATTTTATCCAAACAACATATACTGATGTAAATTTTTAGTTCATTTTTTTCTAAAAAAAAAAACTATATAATCTAAAAAAATAATGGAAGTAAAAAAAATTTAATGTAATAGTAAATTATTAAGAAATGAATTGTTAAAATCAACTGAATGTGATTTAACGGTAATATTTGTCTTGGATTTGATAGGACGGATTTAAAAATAATAAAAATAATAATAATAATAAGAGTGGCAGTGGCAATTCCCAGAAATTTCAATTTCAATTGGGAGTTTTGACTTTAGAATAGAACATTCTAATTTTATAACTCACTTCATTCATAATGTGAAACCATTTTAGAAGTGTGTACCCGTGAGATAGCCACATCTGTACTAACAACTTTTGAATAATAGTCACAAGTTGAAAACTGTTATAAGAAACTTATTAGTACAATACTTTATACTCAATTTATTACTAATTATATTAATTGGCTTTACATAATACTTTTTTGTTTGAAAATACGTGTCTAATTTATAATTTTTAAATCTCACTTATAAAATTGTATAAAAAATAAGAAATGTTTTTCTTTTTTTTCCCTTCACGTAATAAATAATAATAAAATATTTAAATGAATAGTGAGTAATCCTTTTATTTAGTAAATTTTATAGTTTTAATGTTTTAAATAAATGTTCTAAAAAATTTGCAAGTTAAACACTTACTTAAAATATATTATTCATAAATTTAAAATATCAACTTACCCTCCATCATCTTTTAAATCTCATTTCTCCTGCAAATTTCCTCCCCAACTAATATGGAAGTTCAACTTCTTCTCCAACTTACTTCTGACCAAACAGTGTTCAAAAATATTATTGGCCATTGGAGTTTATGACGATAGTCAAAAAATGAACATGAGTGTTTTTTGGAGGTTGAAGATGAACATAAGATTATTTTAAGTCTTTTTATGAAAACTAACAGCAAAATATATTTATATATATTTTAATGAAAGAAAATAACCTGACGTAGCCAAATCGAAGTTGATCGCATAGTAATTTTGTAGAAAGTCAAATGATTCAATCGTATTATTGTTGCCCAAAACTGAGAGTCAGTCTCCTGTCCAAATTTGATAGTATAGTGCAAGACTGTAAATGGTTTTTATCACAACTTCGATTAACTCGTTAGATCATTTCATTCCAAAGATAATGTGTAATATAATATACTAACAAATATAGAACAACTGAATGGGAAATTGAGAATCAGCATCTCAGAATTCTCCCATCCCCCTTCTGTCTGTTAATCTAATTATCTCATCAGTTGATGAGAGAGCTGAGCATCTCTTCACTTTTCATTCTACTTAACTAAGTTCTCATTTTCAGTTGACATCAGCAAAAGGAGCCCTGTTACTGTTATTAGGTGATGCTGCTGCTGGAACTTTGCTTTTTGACATTAAACTCTTCTCTTCTTTTCTATTTTCATCCCTTTTAACAGTTGTAGTTCTCATCTCCTCTATGGAAGCCAAGCTTGGAACTGCTATTACTCGCCTTTTAGGTATTGACCCACTGCTTCTATCAACCTGTTCATTGTATTATTATCATTAGAAATTAAAAATGCTTACATCCACCTGTTCATTATATTATTATCATTGGAAATTATAAAAATGCATAGGCTCATAACTATATTAGTAGATAATAGAATTTCATTTCTCACCAAGTAGTCTTCTGTTAGGCACTTTTCTGCCTTGCTTCTGATATTTGCTATACTTTGACTGTGGTTTTCTTGTATTAATTTCAGCTGATCATTGCATAGGCCACTCGTGGATTCTATCTCCTTTTTACTTTCTTGGTCTCGCAATAAGGAATCTGCCAACAAGTTCACCATAACAGATTAAAAAAATACATACATACACATACATACATACAAATTCATAGTACATAGAAATAGAAAGCTATGCAACTGAAATACCATCAACAGCTGCCAACGTATTCCGAGTGCTAGAATCAAATTCCACATCCATGGCAGATGTTGCTGATAGATATTCTTCATGTGCAGCATTATTACTGCTTATATTTCCTCTGCACAACAAAAATTTTCAGCCAGTGGCAGAATAAAAATCACAATATTTTTTACACAAGGAAATCCAAATTTTTATATTGATGAATTTTGGATCACATTTTAGTTAATATTTTTAATTTCAAATGGAATAGGGAGCTCACTTCACTGTAGATTCTATCTCCAGAACACTGCTCTTATTGACATTGTTGATGAATGATTGAGCATCTTCCCAGTGTTGGCAGGAGTAGTCCACCCTTTTTGAGCTATAACCAGAAAAAGTTATCATCGTATAGAAACTTTTGACAAGAAGTTGAACACAGGTTACAAACTTAAATAATTTAAATACCATTCTTGGAGGAGATTTTCCATGACAACCCCTGATTCAGCTGCAGAAAATGTGTCTTCAATGAAATGTGTTTCAACTTTTTCTATATATCTACTTATTTCGTCCTTAGCATCAGAGGTAACTTGCTGCATGCTGCACATCTCTTGCTGCAATTTATCAGTCTCCTGCATGCTTACGTCCCGGATATTCCTTGATGCCTCTGATACCATAGCCGTCTTCCTTGATGTCAATGCTGCCAATATGTTCGTAATGTTTTCCAATGCTCGTTTTTCCTCTCTTGCAGCTTCTTCCTGTTTCAAAAAAAAAGGAAATATATCAGGCAAGTTGACTCAATGTCGTCAAAATATATCATTACTTTCAATGGATAGCTTACCTTAAACATCTTTTCAAAGTCAGATATCTGGTTGATTTTTCTTAATTGGCTTTCCTGAAGATCGCTTATGACCTTTGATGCCTGAAAATTGAGTTTATTGAAAAATTCCACTGTTGCTTTTGATATAACTTGGGAGGAAGTCAAGGTTCGCTTTAATCCCTATTAATTGACACAAATCACAGGAAGTTAAATGAAAATTCTCCAAGCAAAAACAGAAATGAAACACTTCAGAATTAAGCAATCACCTCGTCTTGTTTTTGAACAGTGAGAGCTACTAGCTCTTTTTGCTCATTGAGAAAATTATGAATGTCCTCAATTGTTTCCTTGGCATCTGAAACAGCAGTAGCAAGAAACTGTGGAGGCAGAATTCTGTCAAACTAAATCTTTCCCTCTGATATAATCAATTAAAAAAAATTTACTTTTCTGCAATCACATACATTCTCAATCACCATCGTTTGAGATGAGATGGAAACATTCATATTCTCCAGGTCAGACGAAGCTTTCCTTTGCATTGTATTGGTAAGTTCCTTCAAGATTGCCACACCTGATGAATGTGTCTCAGCCATTTTTTTAATTTTTGATTCCAAAATTTCTGTTGCCTGAAAATGTAATGGATGTTCATCAATGTGAACTACAAGTTGAGCAAATGATGACAACCAAATTTCTGCTTCTTACATCACATTTACTTGCAAGGAATGATCGAGCATGATCTTCTATTCCTCTCATTTGTTGCTGTTGTTGAGAAATTGCCCCTAGAATGGTCTTATGCAGGTCTTTCAAACTTTGGTCCAAATGAGAACCAAATGTCAAAATCTGTCTATGATTTTCTGCTTCCATATTGTCTTTCTGATCTGTAAAGAATAAAATAATTGTTTTCATCACAACACTTTAAACATCAGGACTCTTAATTCAAACTTCGAGTTCAATTGTTCTTGAATACCAAAAACTTTTCAACTACAACATTCTTAATTTACTATTTTCAACCGTGTATGCTCTAGTTCATTTTCATCTACAGAAAATAGTTAAGAAGCTACTAAAATCTAACATATTGAGATGCATATAGTTCTCAGCAGTAATGCAATCTATAATGAATGCACATTAAAATTGATTTGAGGGAAATAATAAGGAAAGTCAATTCATACCTAATCTCGCAAATAATGAAGTTATGTCTTCCGATGCAGTTAGCAAATCACTGCGTAACTCCTTTGCTCGTTCAATTAAAGAATTTTCTGTTTATATAATAATCATAAAATGTTAGAACAAGTGGCTGAGGAACAGGCACTAGATTTATAGAAATGATTAGTAAGTTAATTGGTTACCTGTGCATAATAGTTTGGAGATGATGAATTCCTTTTCCTTTATCGTTGAAATAGCTACCTTGTGGTTCTCTTGAAGGTCAAGCAACTCCTTGTTACTTTTCTCTAGATTTATCTGTAAAACAGAAAATATGTTTGAAACAAGAAAAGATTTGACGGGTGTACATATATGCATGTCTGCAAGAAAATCAAACTCAGTTTTGTTTCACAATTTACCTTGCAATCCTTCAGCTCACTTTCTATGTCAAGTTTCTGCTCCTGCTCAGTGAGATATAGCTCTCGGAACGTATCAACTTGCTGGATTAAGATAGAAAATTCGAGGTCTATGAGCATCATAATAACAAGGTAAAAAAGAAGCGTGCAAACTTTATACCTTTTCGCTGAGGTTGAGATCATTCTCCAATTGCTCAATCTTCTCAATCCGAGCCTGCATGTTGGTTGCAGAACCAATTGGAATTCAAACAAAATAACCTTAGTGACGCAAATAGAACCAAACCCATACAAAAGGAACAAGTCAAAGTAAATATTCTTATATTCACCTTCTTTTCAGCCTCATCCTGGAGAAACCTTTCATGGGGAACATAAACACCATTTTTTTCCCTTGCTGCTCTCACATCTGCACATATTCAATTTTTAAATAATAATTTCCTTGTGAATTGCAATGTTGAATCATAGAATGATTGATATGCATCATCTCCTACCTTCTTTCATTCTTTCAATTTCCAAGTACAGATCCTTGAGCAATACAGCCTTGGACATTTTTTGGTTTGCCTGCAAATGGTAACTTATGTCATTGGCACGAAACTGACAAAAAACAAAGAAAGAAATAATTATTCGAGAAGGAAGGCAGACAAACCTCTGGTTTGTTTTTTATGTTTTTAGCACGGTAAGCATAATCTAGTGTGCTTAGTGTTTCGTCCAAGGAATGAGCGGAAGGAGAAATTGTCGCAATAATGCAAGTTTTTGTTCTTCCTCCTAAAGAGTCTCTTAACAGTCTCGTCAATTTACTATCCCTGCATTTAAATTTAAACATATGTAAAATCATTATGAAGAATAGAAACAATAGATGAGCAAAATGAAACTTGGTTAGAAAAAGGTTTTGTGATATACCTGTAAGGTATATGGGCTGAATGTTCCACAAGCGCATTTATAACACGCCCCAAAGTTAGTAAGCTCTTGTTTATCTCTCCTGCTTCTCTTGCACGTGCCTGAGTTTTAGTTAATTTGAATTCTTATCAAATTTTGAAAACAAATTACATCTTACAGTTCAAATTTCACATTGAACAAATTAGAAAGCTGAAAATAGAATATGTATTTTCAACTACTTTCTTTAAAAAAAAAAAGGTAAAGGCTTAGTACTGATACTAAGAATGTGATCACTGTGTGTCTCAAAAAAGATGAAGCATCGATGCAATTTAAGGGTGACAAAAAGAGGATAAACGATTGTCAAATGATACAATTTTTCCAGTTCCAACATGCAAAAGTGGGATTGAAATAGTGATTTAAGCTAGCTTGAATTCAACCAGGTACATTATTATCATACCTCTCTTGCACCTGAACGAGAAATATTTTCTGATCCTGCCAAATCAACAAGATTAAGTTTGCCACACTTGATAAGATCCTCATCTCCAACAGTAGCTTCTTTTATATAGACAGTAATAGAAAATACAGAATGAGAACGACTGCAAGAGAAATGATATGAATTCAGTAAAATACTCATCCAGTATTTAATATTCATTAGCAAAATTGTATAAATTATGGATGCAATGAACCTGCTCCGCTTATTTAACAAAGTATCTGCAGTACGCCTTTTAGCTGCTCCACGTTCTAATAGATTGTAAATTTCATTTGCACTATACACAGCTTCTTCTTCTAGGCCTCTAACTACCACACAACCCTTCCCATCCTCCATCAAAGAAATGGGTTTCTTTTGCCTATCTTCTGTAGATCTCACATTGTCTTCTGGAGCTAGCAAATCAGTTATTTCTTCATTATACAATTCCAAAAATGTAACTTTCATGCTGTAATCTGCATTTTGAGACTCCAATGTATCAAAAATTTGGCGAACTGCTCGCGGAATAACACCAGCTTCAGCAGGCAAATCCCCACCCTGTATTAACATTTAAACTAATTTACTTCCAGAAACTAGAATCATAAAAGGAACACAAGTAACTCCAGTTATCCCCTTACCTTATTTCTCATCCCTCCCTCCATTGTATACGTTTTTCCAGTACCCGTCTGCCCATATGCAAATACTGTGCAGTTGAAACCATCAAGAACCTCATTTACAATAGGAGCAATGGCTTGATCATATATTGATCTTTGTTGTGCTTTAGGTCCAAAAACCTACCGAGCATTTCAAAATAACATGATGATCTGAATTAGTCGTCTTAGAGGATCATATGATATATAATGTCCCAATCTCAAACAACTTATATAGAAACATACCTTGTCAAAAGTAAAGACTCTATCTACTTGCTTATTAGCTACACTTTGCAAAACAGTAACTTCTCTTTTATGTTCATTACACGAAATCACTCTTGGAACATTTGCCTTTTGCTCTTCCTCACTCTGTGGCCTGATAACGAAATCATAAAATTTTAATCACTTGGATGAGTCATTATTATCAGAGCTTGAGTTGCAAAATTCATTCAGTGATATTTACTGTTAGTTTTAATCAAAACCTATTAGAAGTGTGAAAAGTCCTATTTTGCAGTGGAGAATTAAGAAAAAGGGAAATACCTGCAACGAAGCAGAACTTGAACATTAACCTCTTTATCTCTGTCCTGACGATTAGAATTCCAGTCCGCCATTCTAGAATCAAGACGGCGCCTTTCAGGACGAGGTGTGAGGAATGGAGTTGGAGATGGAACTACCCCCAACCCTACCTTCCTAAACTGATCTGGAGTCAGTGACATCATTTTCCTTTAAACCAATTTGAAAAGTACAGATTTATATGAGCAATTAGCGCATCAAAATAAAAATTTCAATGGAAAAGCTTTATAAGTTCAAATCCAAACACTGATTATTGGTCTTACTGAGAGAGATTTTTAGCGGAGAGAAAGTTGCTTTGTGTAATTTTCGCCTCCTTTCACTAAGAAACTTTAATTGATCCGTAGAATTTGAAGAAAAAGAGAGCTTTTTGGTAGGAATCGAATCAATCAAGGGTTAGTTTTCAAATTGACTAATCGATTCTGTTCTGGGGTTTTTCTCCAACGGCTACCTAGTGTTTATTTTAGGAAGATGGTATGGAGCCGTTGGGTCACCCGGCTTTACTTGTACTTGCTTTTTGTTTTGAATAAGTGGGTCCCGCCAGTTAAAAATATTCAAATAAGCCCGCTTCCACCCGGTCTGGTCTGCACATGGCAAAAGGTTCGTTTACATTTTTTTTTTTATAAATTTCTTTGCTTATACAAGTTTGAGCTTTACCAATTTTGATTACTATATTAATTACATTCAAACAAAATTTAGGACACTAACTTATTTAAAAATATAATAATTCAACTTTTACACACCTAGAATTAGCGTTCTTAATTCGTGTTCCTCTTTTCAATTTGGAAAATACTAAAAAGTTAATTAGAAACTTTATAAAGCATTCTAATTGCATTTTAGAATAAAAGAAAAAAAATTTAAAAATTAAATTAATTATTAAAATTTGACAATTTTTTTATAAGACGAGAAAAATAAAAAAGGACCAATTTTTGAACAGAAATATCACAATAATTTTTTTTTTCAAAAATAAGTATTAACGAAATTATATTTCCCATATTTTGCAAGATTAGAGGGCTGTTTTTGTAATTACATATTCCAAACTTGAATTATTATTATTATTATTTTGAAAAAATGAAACTCTTCGATAAATTGTATGAATTAAAGTTTTAATCTTAATTAATAACATGGATGCAGGTGTAATATTATTACTATGTTTATACTGATTGAAGCGTTTTGTCCGAATATGATAGGACCAAAGAGAAAAAAAAATTCAAGTACTTATTTCTCAAACATTCCCTCAAAAAAATTCTAACATTCCGACATTTCACTAACATTAACATGAAACTACAACAACGTATTACTTATTCAAGTACTTATTTCTAAACAGAACATCCAGAATCAAAGTACTTATCCTGTAAGAACATAACATTCGCGACATCATCTGCAACCAGACTCCTCAGGATTTTCTAGTCCTGGACAGCAAGTCACTAGTGGATCTTCATTTGCAGAAAGAAAAAACGTAATAGGACACTGAGGAGACTAAAAATCCTTGAGATTGCAGGGCAGTTACTCATCACACAACCACCTAAATCATAAGGACGCTGATCCATAGAAAACTACTTCAGCCGGGCCGGTCATATAAATGTGGTTGTCTTCTTCCTTCCACTCGATCTCCAATGGCCCTCCTGGTAGGTCGACCGTGCAATTCTGTTTAATAAGAACATTAGAAGAATGTGAGAGACAGCTAAACTTGAAATCAAATGATCAGAATCTGAATAGGATCTACATATTTGTAATATCTGTTATGAAAATTTCTTTCTAATTTATATCCATTTTAAGCTTTAGAGAAAAAAAAAAAGCAGATGAAAAAGTGAATTTCAAGTTTTAACACTATCCACATATGCTGTCTGCGGACTGGGATAAATCTGTAACAAATACCAGTTTTCAAGTCAGTATATCTTCTTCCCGAATATTAGTTAAACACTTATGTTTTCCCTTTATGTTGTATGAATAATATCCCAGTAAATTATAAAAAAAAAAAAAGTTGAATGATCAAATTAACAAAAATTGATTTCTTAGTTTGGTTCTGTTCAAAAACAATGATTACTTGGCTTTGTCAAATGATATGATGTAAGAATTGCCATTATACTTCCAATGGCTAACTTCCAAAACTTACCCGCCCAGCGCGATTTTCAAGAACAGCAGCAACTACTGTTGCACAGGCACCAGTTCCGCAGGCTAAGGTTGCACCTATAATTACATGATAGCCGAATGTAACTTTTCCAGTCAAAATGTATAGAAACAATATTCATAGATCAGATATTGCATAGTAGATACAACTAATCGATACTCTGTTTACACAAGTTGAAAACCTTAGTAACAAAATCTTTGTAGCATAGAGACTAACCTGCCCCACGCTCCCAGACGCGCATTTTCAGGTGTGAAGGGGAATGAACTTGCACAAATTCTGCAGAACGAATGATAATTTAAATGTCATGAGAATGCTTGTGATAATGGAAAGTTTGGTATCATTCAAAGAACATCATGAAAGAAAGGTCAAAGCTGCTTAATATGTAATAAAAGTTCTACACTAGACTCCCTTCCGCAAAATTTGTCACATCGTCTCAGATTTTTTCCCATAAGAATTAATTACAATAAGTTTTACCTATTGTACTCTTGTTTGGACATGCATATCTAAATTATGTTTTTCAAGAACTTAGAATTCAACATTTTGCACTTTTGACAACAATCATGGGTGAAGTTGGAAAAAAAAAAAAAAAAATATTAGGTTCCCTTAAACTGCACGAATACACAATTTTTTGTGGGACTAAATGTGATACATTTTATGAATCAAAGGGAGTATATGCTTAAAGGTTATGATTCTAGTGAAGCTATCTCGTAATCCCATGAGATTAAAAGTAATAATGCATCGGTCGCACAAAGTCTCATTAGGGATGAACCTATAATAAAATCGTTAATGAAAGTGGAATTTCTTGTAAAGTGTACACACACAACAGTGAACCAGCAAAAGTTACAGATAATACAAGGCAGTAACAAAACCAATACAACTAAAAAGCATGACATTTGAGGACGAATACATTAGCATCAATGTGCTTGTTCAGTGAAAGCACAAAATCAAGCACGAGGACCTGGAGACTGACATTGCACAAAATCAAGCATAAAATCAACTTTTATTTATTGCCTTACTGAAACTGGAAACGTTAGTAAGATGTACTTTTGTCTTTTCCCAATAACTATCCATTGATTATTCCTACTGCTTTGTCGTTATGAAGTAATCTCAAACTCCCTAGTTGCTGTCACTGAAGAGAGGGGAAGCAAAATTACTTGAGAATTGCAAAATGCAAGAATTAAAGATTTTAGTTTATGGGATTCCCAAACTTAAGCAGCATTTACATTCATTTGAACTGTCGACACAGTAAATAACTGTCATAAAGGGATCCAGATACACTAAATGTTCAATTTTTTTTTAAGTAAATAGAATTTAACAATTGTTTTGATCCTAAGCTAAGGTGAGGTCAAACATAAACATCCACTAGCTCCACTCTGCCCAGTTTAGAGCTGTAACTTATTTGGCAGAATTCAAAGTACCTGGAATACTAGACATGTCTTAATCTAAAAGATTCAAGGCATCACTAATAAAAGAATGTATATTGAAAATTAAGCATATAACATGACAAGCTTCAGAAGTTGTTCCAATCGCAGATCATGACCACATAAAAATCTAACCTGTATTTGTTCGTGCAGGGAACACATCATGATGCTCAAATTTTGGGCCAATCTCAGCTAAATTTAAGTTATCAACAATCAAATCCTGTCCAGAAGTATAAATAGATAAAGACAGTATTTTGAGTACTATGAACTAATGATCAGTAGACAAGAAAACTAGAAAGTTAGTTTATTCGGCATGCTAAAGCACATACCTTGTTTTCTTTGGTCCCAAAAGTCACACAATGAGGATTTCCCATACTAACACAAGTGATACTCCAGGTTTCCCCATCTACATTTAGCTCTGACTCAACAACAGCATCGCCTTTATTGGCGAGCAATCTCGTAGGTACATCTGATGCTTTAAGTATTGGTTCACCCATATCAACCTTAACTTTTCCATCTTCTTGAATTTCAGGAACAATTAATCCAGCACCAGTATGAATTGTAAAACTATGTTTCCCTTGTAAATTTTCTAGCTCGGCAATGAACCTGGCAAAGCACCGAACTCCATTGCCGCACATCTCTGGTTCACTACCATCCGAATTGAAAATTCTCATTGAATAATCAGTGCCATTTGTCCCTGGCATCGCAAATATCACTCCATCAGCACCAATGCCAAAGTTCCTATCGCATAGCTTCACCGCTTGCTCTGGAGTAATCCTAGGCTCAGTAGAATCCCTATTATCCACCTGATTAGATAATGCAAAATTGAAAAAAAAAAAAAAAGAAAGGAATTAACATATTTCATTCGCTTTGAAGCATCACAATCGGACTGAAACTGAACAGAGCAAAGAGGGACAAAGAAAACTTTACCAAAATGAAGTCGTTGCCGAGGCCTTGGTACTTGACAAAATGAAGGATACCGCTTTCTCTCCTATCAAGAAAAGAAGTAGAAGAGGTCTTCGCTGGAGCTTCGACGTTCATGGAAGCAGATGCTAGTAACCGAAAGCTAGGGTTTTTCAAGGAAATGATTGGTCTGCGAGAATTCGATTTAAGAGTAAGAAAAGAACAAGAAGGAGAGGGGAAACGATTAGTCGAGATGAAATTACGGTGACTTGATGCCGTGCAGGAGTTAGAGATGGCGGCGGATACGGCGGCCATGGCAGAGACTGTGAGGGTCTTCTGGCCTGATCTGAAACAATGTTGGGGCCTCTAACGTTCAATGTAGATTTTGAAGCTGACTGCAATTTTCTTCTACCAGGGATGTGCAGGTCCGGTTAGATTCGGGTTCAATTCGAACCAACCACAATAACCCAAATTTTACACACAAAAAAAAAAAGTTAATTATAAATTAGAAAATACAACTTTATATTTTTAATTTTCACTTAATTTATATTTTTTCTCTATATTTTAAATAATTTTTTTATAAATTTAAAAAAAATTCTCACCAAAAATAATAACAAAAATAAAATTACATCTAATTTGAATTATTTATTTACTCTAATTATAAAAATTATATTCATTTTTATTAAGAAATAAACTAATTATAAAAAAGAATAATAGCTAACAAATTTAAGATAATTGTAAATAATTACAACAAGTGTAATTAAAATTTTTTTTTATATTGTTTAATAAAATACTTTTAGCTGTTTAAATAGCGTTTTATTAAAAGTTAAACATGTAATTTTTAAGTAACTAAACGTTATTCAAATAATTAATTTTATCGAATATGTTTAAAATATAATAATCTATTTTATATTATTATTTTTAAATGACATAATATGTATACAATAAAATTTCGAGTATAATTTTATAAAATTTTTAATAAAAAAATCAAAGAGGTCACGGAATATTAAATTATCTAAACACAGAAAAAATGAATCAAACTTTTTCTGGCATCCTTTAAACAAAATCTCTGGCATATTCAATTCAATGTTATTTAAAAAAAATTAGACATATTCTTTTCTCTTTAGAGTGAAAACTAGACATAATGTTGATGGACAAATCTATTTTGGGAAATAAATTTAATTCCACTTAAATGTGTTCCCTCCCAGAGGCTAATTAGTACTGATATGTGGTGGATATGGATCAACTTAACCCCTTTATGTAGGGATAAATCTTCATAAATTGTAGAAAGACCGACTAAGCAATTAATTATATTTGCTTTATTTAATGGCCTTTAATCTTAACATTTCCGTAGAAATTCAACACAATTTGCGATAAATGAAGTAAATTTCGATACTTGACGTAAATAATATTTGAACGTTCAAAGCAAATTAACAATGCAGGATGAAGACTTTTAAGACTTGGATAACGTGATGGAGAACTCTAGACTCCCAAAATTTTAACTTCTAATTTCTCATATATTTATCTTTCTAAACATCCATTGGAATATTTGTATTGACTATCGAGTACCAAGCGAGGATCAAAATCTATAGCTTCTAGTTTTCGGAATTTTAATTTGTGATTTAAATTTGTTTTTTTTATTGTTTTTTTTAAAAAAAAAAAAACTGATTATTTGTACAATTTTCAAGATTTTACACGTTTAATCAAAATTTTTATATTTAGATTATGTTTTATAAATTTAACTGAATATGACTATTTAAATTGGACTGTGTCTAATTTTATATTTATTTCAAAATTTATATAAGTGATTGTTCGGTCTCATTTAAAGAAAATAAAATCAAATTAGCAATTCTATTCAAATGTTAATGGATTAGCATTTAGAAAAAAAAAAATATGACTCACTACTTTCGATCTAACAAGTCATTATAGCCAATTCAATGTATAATTTAAAAAAATAATAAATAAAATTGGGAAACTAAAATTTGGCAAGTCTAGAGTTCTAGAACTCTATCTATGTGGGAAAAACTTGTATAAAACTTAGATGTAACAATCTCTCCTTCTCTCAAGTATATGCTAGATCAACAATGGCGTCCAAAACCCATTCTTTTCTAATCTCCACCCTTACTCTC
Organism: Croton setiger; assembly: GCA_948099555.1. Classification (NCBI taxonomy): domain Eukaryota; kingdom Viridiplantae; phylum Streptophyta; class Magnoliopsida; order Malpighiales; family Euphorbiaceae; genus Croton; species Croton setiger. The sequence goes on from CANUEY010047591.1 coordinate 65,991, forward strand.
ATCTTTCATTTCCACTTCTCCATTCAACAAACAACGGTTGTAAAGGGAGGTTATTGGTTTCCGGGAAGTGGGTTTGCAGTTTCAGACATAAACTCCAACCTTTTCACTCATCTTTTCTGTGCATTTGCTGATGTTAACAGCCAAACATTTCAAGTTACAATCTCATCCTCAAACCAACCACAATTCTCAACTTTCACTCAAACAGTCCAGCAAAAAAACCCTTCTGTAAAAACCCTTTTATCCATTGGCGGCGGAGGTGCCGATGTCAACACTTTCGCTTCAATGGCAAGCAACCCCACTTCACGAAAATCATTCATTGATTCGTCCATAAAACTTGCAAGATCCTACAATTTTCATGGACTAGATCTTGATTGGGAGTACCCTTCTTCTACTGCACAAATGGCTAATTTTGGTTCTCTAATTACCGAGTGGAAAGCTGCTGTAACCACTGAGGCTAAGAATTCCGGCAAGCCTGCTTTACTTTTATCCGCCGCAGTTCTTTACTTATCTTACTACTACTCTTCAGATGTACCATACCCAGTTCAAGCTGTGTCGAACAGCTTGGATTGGATAAACTTAATGGCTTACGATTTTTATGGCCCGGGTTGGTCTCCATCTAGTACTGGACCGCCTGCTGCTTTATACAATCCTGGCCGTCAAGAAAGTGGAGATAATGGTGCTAAATCTTGGATTCAGGCTGGTTTACCCGCGAAAAAGATAGTTCTTGGATTCCCTTTCTATGGCTGGTCATGGCGCCTTGTAAATGCTAATAATCATGGAATGTTTGCTCCGGCAAATGGTGCTGGTCTAGCTGGAGATGGTTCTATTGGTTATAATCAAATTATACAATTTATAAACCAAAATGGTGCTGTAAAGGTTTATAATGCTACTGTTGTTTCTGATTATTGCTATAGTGGAAGTACATGGATTGGATATGATGATTTACAGAGCATTTCTACAAAAGTTTCTTATGCTAAAGGAAAAGGATTACTTGGTTATTTTGCTTGGCATGTTGGTGCTGATAATGCTTGGACTCTTTCTACAAAAGGTTAGTGTTTTTGAGCTCATATGGTTCGGCTCTTTTTCTAAATTAAGTTCAGTTTCAAAATTTAATCATTCTAATTATTTTATATACTAATTATTTTATATAAAATATATATATACTCAAATTTTGTAAACTGCCATATTCTATAATTGATTTCGAGACTGTATTGAGATAATTCAACATTTGAATTAGAAAAAAAAAAAAATAAAGAGCTGCAAAAATTTGGTACAGTTAGAACAACAAGTAATTACTATTACTATTTGAATTTGAACACTAATCATGTTTAATCGTAAAGTTGGTTAATCTCATATTTTATTATCTTTTCATATTTTTCGTTCACTAAATTTAAAAATTAAACCTTTACCATAAAATAATAGGTTAACTGAGTTATTGGTTAACCTGGAAACATTTTTCTTTTAATTTTTATCAAACAATTTATTTTCTGTGTTAATTTAATACTTGTCCTTCAATTTGATAATTGACTTTTCGAATCAACAAGAAAAGTCATAAAATAATCAAGAGATCTTAATTTCTTACAATTTATATACATAGGATATTTAGTAAAAATTAGCAGTTTGAGTAGCGTTTAACTGTTTAAATAGTTATTAGTTATTTTTAAAACGTTAAAAGTAACATAAATTAAAAGTTATTTAAATAGTTAAAAATTATTTCAAAAACTAATTTACCGAACGCTTAAAATAACATTTAGCTATTGCTAAACTTTACCAAACGTTAAAAATAGTATTTAGTTACCGTTAAACAGAGTCAAATCAAATCATGACAATTTTTTTAAAAAAAAAATATGAAAACTTTTAAATTAAGCATAAAATTAATTATTTTGACACGGTTTATTTAATGGATTTTTGTTTAAGCAGATTATATTTAAAAGAATTATTCTGGTGTTTTGATGGTCTTATCTATAAAAGAAATTTTAATACAATATATTTGGTTACATTATCTTATTATGACTCACTAAACTTTAGTAGTGTGCAAACATATTCTTGATAATTTGGTTAGATTAATTTAATTTATTTTTTGCCATGTTTAAGTATTTTTAATAAGTTCTGATGTTATTATTTTTTTTAATGGCAGCAAACCAGACATGGGGAGCATAAACGCATCAGAAAAAGAATAATAATATATGGAAAATGTAGCTTATGATATGAATGCAACTAATAAGATGAGCAAATTACAGCTTAAATAAGTTAAAATTGCACACTAATTAAGAATTTGGACAGGTATAGATGGAATTTTCATTAAAAAGATTGGTCCTAATCCTCTATTTCAAAGACCCATAACTAGATCCCAAACCATTCCACCAGTTAGATTTTACAAGCACAAATTCACATAAAATCCTTTCTCCTATGCTAATACTATTATGGGACTTACAACATCGTACAAAAGTATGCAGAAATCTCTCTTTCAAATATAGATAGATTTGTCTTTGTTGTGCAGAGAGTTTAGCAAATCAATTTTTGATGTTTGTAAGAGAAAAAGGAAAAAAAATATAAATTCATAATTTTAAGGTCCATCTTGCACTATTATATCGTTTAATTTTGTTATAATAATAATAATAATAATAATAATAATAATAATAATAATAATAATAATAATAATAATAATAATAATAATAATAATAATAATGCACTTTCAATACTTCACGAAATTAATGGCGCAAATAAAAATAATGCATGATGAAGACCTTTGGAATTGGGTAATGTGTTGGAAAACTCTAACTTTTAGTTTTATTTATTTATTTTTTAATTTATTGGTCGCATCATTTGTTTTTAGTATTGAAAATGCTAATTTTAAATTTGTCATATAAATTAGATACTGCAAAATAATCTGTAAAAATTGACATTGTCTAATTTAAAATATAAAAGTTAAATTCCACAAAATTGTAAATGATTTTGATCTATCTTGCAACTCACTCTATGCAATTCAATTGATATGTTTTTTTAAAAAAAAAAATTTAATAGAAATCAAAATTTGGCAACTCTAGCCTTGCAGGAAAAACTTTGTATAAAATTTTGTATCAAATTGCAGCAATGTACTCATTTATATTTATCATTATACTAATTTCTAATAATTTGTATTTATTTATATTAATTTTTATTTATTATTTTAATTTATACTGATTTTTATTCATTGTACTGATATATATTGATTTTTATTTATTATACTGACTTATATTGATTTCTATTGATCTACGTTAAATTCTTTTTATCATACTGATTTCTAATGATTGCCCCTGGTGTCACTATTTTGTATTGATTTTTACTAATTTTTATTAAATTTTAATGATCTGTATTAATTTCTACTCATTCTACTAAATTGTATTGATTTTATTGAATTCTACTGAATATATGTAAGCGGCATAAATCTTTTTTCATTATCAATTTGTATTTAATCGGCAGAAATGATTTTGGTCATAACTTTTGCTACAGGTGTTAGAACGACTATTATGAACACATTTCGAAAAGCTTGTTTAGATATCTACAGGATTATTAAGTTTGCCTCTATAACATCCTGTCGTGATACCTAAAAACGCCGTTTAACCTTGTAAAATGCTTTTGAAGTTTTTTCCTATTTTTTCTAGTGTTCTTGAATTATTTCCTTCTTTACTGAATGCTATTGATTGTTAATGATAATGAGTCTTATTAAACTTTATTGTATGTTATTTATTGATTTTTATTGAAACCTATTGAAATTTAGCAAGTTGTCACATTCATTCTCCAACCTTATGAAACTCTAGTCGCCACCCTCACCTAACCGTCGCTTGACCGATAATCGTCTACCAGAAAACTGCCACAAAATTGACCGTGCCATACCAAATCCAAAAAAGCTCAACAAGACGAGTCGTTTAACACCGGAATCGTGGCTATAGGGTTGCTAGAAGGCGGCGAAAATGGCATCAAAAAATTCTGAAAAAATTGAAGATTCACCATCGACAAGACTTTGACCAACGCATGCGGCGACCACGGGAACCAAACGGTGGCGATCTTAACGGCGCTGGACTTGGTCGGAAATCAGCTATGTAGCGGTGGGGCGTGTGCAGGTGGTGGTGGCCGGAGGTGGCGGCGTTAACAGTTTGAAGGAGCTGCCAGAAATCTATAATTAGGGGTTGTTCTATTTTTATTTTTTTTATAAAAATTAAATTTATTTTTATTAGGTAGTGACAGTTTTGAAATTTTTTTCTAATGTGCTATTTTATTAATTTTGATATTTTAATGTTATTTTTGTAATTAAGTATAGTTGCGTCATTTTATTAATTGTCCTAAATGTTATGGTGTAATATTATATAGAAAATTATGTCTTATAAAAGTTTTACCACCTTTTTTTCAAAAAAAAAAAAAAGATATATCATAAGATATATCTTTCATCAAATTATTATGTATTATTATAATTTATGTGAACTCTTAGGACAATTTGCTCATTTTCTTTCATTTTCAAACATTGATACCAATAATTAAAAATAGTCATTTTCACAATGAATCTTATTTGGTATTGTAACAGTCCTTCCTTCCCATCTTATAAAAGTCAGTTAGCTTAGTCATATTCCGTGCAAAAGCACATACAAAGTTTGTAGTTTCAGTATACAATTTGGGTCGCCCTTCTTAATAAGGGACAAGGCTCTATTTTTGAATGTCTTATATCCCTATCAAACAACTACATACACTCTCCCAATGGGCAGCAAACAAGTGGAAATCATAAGTAGGAATCTAAGAGCCAACTTAGCTGACATTGACCTCAGGACCATGTTCACTATTCTAGACGTACATGATCCACAATTGAGCTTATTGCATGAAATTTCTAATGAAATGCAAGATCTTATTGATATATCTTTTATATTAGAAATTCTAATACATCAAGATTGCTCTCGAATTATACTTGGATTATCACGAAATGCCTATATTAAAGAGGTTCTAAAGAAATTTAACATACAAGATTGTAAAGCATGAGACAAACCTCTATTGATAAAAAGTTTAGTATTAAATGTTGCCTTTAAGTATGCTTTTGAAGAAAAGGAAATGCAAAATATTTCTTATGCATCGGAGGGAGTTTAATGCATGCACAAGTTTGTAAACGTACAGATATTGTGTTCATTGTTGATATGTTGAGTAGATATTTAAACAATTTAGGATCCTTGATTATTTCGGAATAGATCATTAGAAAGCAGCCAACCGAGTTATGCAGTATTTATATGAAACAAAATATTATATGCTCACATATAACATTTTAAATCTTATTTTCAATTTTTGATCAAACCGGTAATTGTCAGTCTAAATTTAATTATATTTTGATTTTTTATAATAAGAGTTTCGATTTGATATACTTAATTTACTTGTTTTCATGCAAGAATCGAATATGTTTGTTTTGAGTGAAAAATTACATTTTTAATGCTTATATATAAAAAGTAGAAAATAACCAGATTACTTTTTTTTCCCTTTCACACACTCCTTTATAAACTCATTTTTCTAAACTTCAAGCGGCCAATTAATTTTTTGGTCTTATTTTTAAATATTTGGCCATTTATATTTAAAAAAATACATATTGTAAAATTGAAGGAGTTGAATCTTACAAAAGCATCAAAGTTTGGAAGTACGAATGATTTCAAGATACAAGGTCATCAGATTTGAATAGAAAATTTGATTTGAAAAATAATCCGATGAAAAGTTATACCCATTTAAACATTAGTTCAGGAAACAATAATTGATTTCAAAAGCACAAAATTGTCATGTTTGGGTAGAAAATTTGATTTCAAGAATATGAGCCGATTTAACTTTGTTGGTGAAAAATTACATATGGATAGATGAATTTATTTTATTTAGGTGGTTTGACATAAATATCTTACTAAATTTAGCATATTTTTTTAAAAATAATTTTCAAAATAACCACTTTTTAGTTATAAATAATTTATAAATAAGTAGTATGAAGATTTCAAAAGTTAAAATATTTTGAAGAAAGAAAATTATAATTAAGTTAAAAGTTATTTTAAAACTAAGTATTTTTTTTATTGAAGATATAAAACTATAGCAGCTATTTTAGTATATTGAATGATTGGAGTGTTGCATAAATTATAATGGTTGCCAGGTGGTCAGCGTCTTAAATACGAGAGGTTACTTTTAACTAATTGGTGAAGCTAAGGGCGACAAGTTGAGAGTTACATTTGGTAACTCTCACAGCGGTGAATGCTACTTTAATGTAGCTCCTTCAGCTCCCCGATGTGTTCTGAAAGCTTCTACACTAGGCTCGGTCGTTAAGCTAGCTGGTCCGCTGGTGATTGAGCCTTGGTTCAGGCCCAGCTCATATTTGGGATAAAACACCTATTTTACATGGATATACACAGATACAGTTAATTAGTTAACATGTTAGCAAATTAAAGGGGGTGAGACTTCTTCTTGGATTTAAAGCCAAACAACTTAGGCAGCAGAGAAAATACTCTACCAATACGCCACCCACCCCCCTCATCTGGGTACAACACAATTACATAACAGAATTAATTCTCCCACATGACTAGTTCATGTGAAAAGTACTTCAACAACCTCTACTTGTTAACATCCTAGCCATAGGTGTGGTTTTAAAATGGCAAATGTGTGGACCCCATGTATCACGTGGAGTGGCCACCTAAGAAGACAAATCATACACTGCTTATAGAATCTGCTCTAATCCTCCTTCCACCAATCATCCTCCTTTTCCCACGTGGGATTTTGGACCCACAAATTACACTGATGTCATATGATCATTTTGGACTAGACAGACAGGTCCTATTTTAGGGACATCACGATTTACATTAATTTTAATTCTTTAATTAAGTGAGAAAAAACCACCCCACGACTATTTGGTATTCCTGTGATTTTTTACTCCACTTTGGCTTTCTTTCTTTATGTATATGTATTTATTCTACCAATTTGGGTTTTCCCAAATGATCTAGTTCATTCCTTCTTTTTCTTTTCTTTCTATTTCTCTTGCTTTTAAGCATTTTATATTTATTTTCTAGTTCCATAATCTCTATCTTATATCTCTAGTAATAACTAGGGTTTAATGACACTAAGTGGAGGCAAAGCCATGGGCGATTCTTCTTCTTCTTCTGCAGCTTATATCCACACGGTATATATTATTATATTTTACGAGTTATTTTATCAGATCTTATATACAATTATCAATAATCAAATATCATGATCACGATCACGATCACTGATTATGTATTTTTGGCAGGTGCACCATTTGATAGAGGAGTGCATCCTTTTTAACATGAGCAAAGAAGAGTGCATGGAAGCTCTTTCAAAGCATGCCAACATCAAACCTGTCATCACTTCCACTGGTTCCTATTCTATTTTCCCTTTTCTTGTTACTATTTTTTTCCTCTTTTAACCTAAAAAGTAACAAACAATAATAATTCTTCTTTTTATAGTAAATTTCCTAATTCTAAACCTTTTAAATTTTGCTGAAAATTTTTAGACCGATGCACATCCTGATCTGAAGTCAGAATTCAAATCTTTTTAACTGAAAATTTAATTTGCCGATGGAAAAAACAAACTCGTATCGAAATTTAATTAATTGTGTGGTTGGCACACAGTATGGAAGGAATTGGAGAAAGAGAACAAAGAGTTCTTCGAGGAATACACCAAAAGACGAGAGGAGAAAACCAAAGCTGAAGAAAAGGATAGGAATGGCACAAACGCCAACGTATGATTTATAAATCATTTCTTGCTTCCAATAATACTATTCCTTTCCTTCCCGCTAGCAGCCATCTCCAGCTGGTTCATTCTGTAATTTGTATCTAATTTTAAGGTGTGAATAATACCCAGGAGATAATATCTCATACGCAAATGATGTCGTGTAGTCTAATTTACATGAACAAAACGATGTCGTTTTCCGGTTGATTCATCATGTTAGGCTGCATGGAATTGCAAGTGGTTGTCGACGTGGCAAGTAGGCAGGTGTCCACTTGTAAATTGAAAACATAAGCATGTTTGTATGAATCGGGGGGAATGAGAAATTGGAGACCATAGTTGAAGGTGATACGGTGTCATTGTCTCGCCCTTTTTCGTATTGTCATCTACATTTATTTTACCTTATATGAATTCTTGTAAATTAGGTACTGCTAACGGTTATTTTCAGTCTGCGTCCGTTAGTGAATCCCAGAAATAAAAAAATAAATAGTACATACATTTAATATTTCCATCCTTCAATATTGTTCAAAAGAAAAAATTAATCAATATTATTTTGAAATTTCCAAATACCATTACAGACATTTAACTGTATTCAAACATTAGTTTGTTTTAAACGTATTTGGATCTTCTTAAAAAATAATGATTTGGTTATTAGCTTAAAATTTTAAACATTATAATTGTTAGTTGGGTTTAAAGTCGAGCAATTAAAACAATCAAAGTAAATTAGTGAAGAATATAAATGTATAAAATAATATTTGAAATATTTTATTCAAATTACACACACAAAATTATATTTCTAAACTTTCACTATTTCTTAATTTTTACAAATGGCATTTTTTCCGGAAAAATTCAAGATTTTTTGAGGGTTTAGAACTTGTTTTTTCAACATTTTACAGATTAAGACATTGATAGTTTAAAATGGTCTGCTCCTTGCAAAGTGAAATTTTTGAGAAATATAATTACATACAAAGTTTATTCTATGAATTTTTAAAAAGTTAAATTATTTAATAAAATATAATATTAAAATATTTTAAATATCTCTACAGTAAATATTTTCAAATATAAAATAGAATCAGAAAGCACACTTCTTTAAGATTTGAGAGGAAAAATTATTTCCGGAGTTGTTGACGTTTAAATTTTAACATTGCAAAACAATGCGCAATAATGATTTTGCAGAATATCGAGAACCGAGCCAAAGGACTGATCATAGTTCAGAGCTACTGCCAGTAAGCATTGCTTAAATCTTTTGTAGTGCAGTGCATTGGATGTGTGCCACACATGTTTAGGGTAAGAAACCTAAGTTTCATCGAAACAATCAAGACTTTCTCTTGCCCCTTTAAATATTCTTACACCAAAATAGCATTTTAGGTTTTTACTATGAGTTTTTGGTGACTTTTGGGGCTAAATATAGTGTTTTGGAAAGGATTAACCATTGTTGTATATCTTCGTTAAACAAATATTTTTGGAGAGAGTTAAAGAGAGAGAAGTTGACCTTCAAACGTGTTTTGTTAAAACCCATTTGAAAAACATTTATAAATATGATTTTCACTATTATTCCCTTAGTTGTGATATTTAAATTGTAGGTGGTCTAAAATTATTTATTGGTATATATTTCATGACATCATTTGAAAGAGAGACTGAGAAAAGGAGTTATGAGTAAATTCCATTCACGTCCCCACATTTGGCATTGTAAGTCATTTTGGTCAATGTGATTGGGAAGTCGACGGTGAGCAACAACTGAGAGTAACATCACCATATCAAATCATTAACAATATTGTTTTCCGCATGACGTTCATTTGTTGCACATCTAAGTTATTCTTTAACATTCAATCCAAAATAAAAAATGCCATAACTTAGAGTAAATAAGCGAAACCATTTTTTTTTTTTTTAAATTAGAAATGGATTCCAATATTAGAAAATTTTCATGATCATGAATACACTTATCATTAAATTACGTCTTGACGTTGAACCAGTTTTTTTTTTTTAATTAGTCAAAATTAGAGGTGAACCCAGAAATGGAACTACAGCCACGTGGAAATCCTTTATATAGGTAAGTAAAATGCAATAAATTAAAAAATGATACAAATGGAAACCTGCACTAGTGGTTGATCAAGCGTGCTTTTGCCTCTGAAGTTCAATAGTCGAATTTCCAATTTTAACAATCTTTTTTCCACTTTTTTTTTTCTCCAAAACACTGTGACTCGGACTCGCCACTAAATTGGGCTACAATGCCGGTTTGAGTTCGGACTTGGCCCATAATAAGATCTCACATCAAGTAACGACACCGTTTAAGATGACAACGAAACAACAGCATATTCTTCTTCATTGTCGAGGGTTTTGAACATTTTCTTCCTTTCTTGCCATTATCATAATCAGGGTTTTAGAGCTTTTTCTCTTAAAACCATGGAGTCCACCATTGCTAAGCTTCACTGCCCCAACCAGCCCCTTCACCTCTCTCTCAATCCCCACCGCTCATCCTTCTCTATGCCCTTATTTTCCCTCTCCTTCAAAACTCAATCGTCGCCGTTCAAATTCTCCTCCATTAAAGCTTCATCGTCTTCGTCTCGGCCTCCACTCTACAAAACACCGCAAACCCATCATCCTTCTCTTCTTCAAACCCTAAATCCTCTTCTTAAAACCACCTGCATCACTCTTACTGCAGCTGCTGCATTATTCTTCTCGCGCCTCTGTAACAAACCCGCCATCGCTGCCCCTACCACCGCTCCTGCCACCGTAGAATCCGCCAAGGAGTCTTCGGACGAGAGTTTTTCCTATGAAGAACAAGAAAAAGCTCTTGAGGAGCAGTTGAGTCGAAATCCTGAGGACACTGATGCTTTACGATCTCTTATGGAGATTAGGATCAAGTCGAGGAAACTTCTGGGCGCGATTGAAGCTGTTGATCGCTTGATTGAGCTTGAGCCCAATGAGGATGAATGGCCATTGCTAAAATCTCAAATTTATTGTTACAGCGGAGAATTTGAATTGGCGAGGAAAGGGTACGAGGAAATATTAGAGAAAGATCCCCTTCGCGTTGAGGCCTATCATGGGTTAGTATTGGCGAATGCTGAATCTGGCAATTCATTATATGAGGTGTTAAAAAGAATTGAAGCAGCTATGGATAAATGTAAGAAGGAAAATAAGAAGTCTGATTTGAGGGATTTCAAGCTATTACTTGCTCAAATTAGAGTTATGGAGGAGAAATATAATGATGCTCTTAAAGTTTATGATGAGTTGGTGAAGGAGGAGCCAAGGGATTTTAGGCCATATTTGTGTCAAGGGATAATTTATACTTTGTTGAGGAAGAAAGATGAAGCAGAGAAAAAATTTGAGCAGTTCAGGAAGCTTGTGCCTAACAATCATCCATACAAGGAGTTTTTCCTTGATAACATGTTTGCGACGAAGTTCTTCTCAGAGAAGGTCCAAAGGGAAGGAGTAGGGTCTAGTAGCTGAAACCAGTGGGAGAATAATAACAGTGAGAGGGTAAAGCAAGTTTTTTTGGTTCCTCCTTAATTTTTATGCTTTACTTTTGTTAATCTCCATGGATAGTAGTTTTATAAATATTTTACTTTTAATACAAGTAACCTAATGTTTGTTTGAATGGCTATTGCGGATACCTCGGTTAGTAGGGAGTATTATTTGGCTGTTACTTAGAAAATAGTTATGGATTGAACCGCTGGACATGGAATGCAGTTTCTTGTATCTAGTGTGTCAATTTAGGGAATGCTTTTGAACCAATGGCATTTGGAATTGATTGCGAAATTCAGAAGTTTTTTGATGGTTCATTTGTTGCATAATATAATTCCGCTCCCAAGTAATAAGTGCTATTTGCTTCTTTGGTAGATTATTGAGATATTCAGAAATCTCCAATCCTGGGATCACCTTTTCAGTGCATTGAAATGATGAGAGGAAACACCTATGCCTTCATTTATATTCTTGTTTGGATGATATTGGCTGGCTTCATCTTCTGAACCCAACTCGTCAAACTAACCCCTATCAGGTGCTTTATTACAAGCCCTTGAATTGCAATATACTAGATATAAATCGTCAATATATTTTGCATTACCCGTTTTTAACACAAGTTTTCATCATGACATGGTAGTTCTCTTTCTAATTGCCATCATAAGAAAACATTCTAGCTTTCCAGTCCATTACAAGGAGGAAATACTCATTGCTTCATTTCTTTCAATTTGAGGAAATTGATGATATCATTTTGCAAGTAAAGAAGCATGAAGGGAGAGATACCATTTTTTATTTTCTTCTAATTATTGTTGCAAATCCTTGCTTTGATTCATTTGGCTTGGCTTCGCCAACCAAAAAGTTCTGGTCCTATGTTGCATCCATAACCTTTGTCTTGACAAGAAAGTTTTGATCTTACGTGTGAAAGCATCATATTTTGATTTAGGATATGGAAGACTGTACTAGTAGTAAATTTGTGGAATAGATCAAACAGAATTTTTGAGTAATTAGAACTTTGAGAGATGAACTTTATCTTCTATAATATGTGGAGTTATTTATATGGTTACATCTGAATACTGAATAGACAAGAAACCTCTGCAAATAATGGAGGGTGATAGTGAGGGTCTGGGTAATCTCTGTTCTCCAGTACTATTTAAATTGTTTGGGTATAGTTGCTTTGTCTTCCTAGCAATTGGTCTTGAACTGATGTTTTTTCACCAACTATAAACTTGAATGTTATGTTGTCTCATCCTTGTCGAAAAAAGTTTGATAAGGTGAATTTTTTTATGTTATGATGCTGTTAATGTTTCTTTTAGATGCGAAATATCTTGTCAATGCAACCAAATGATGCTGTTGGTTTTATTGAGTTTCTGTTCAGTTAGATTGCAATTTCAGTCGGGCATTTCGTTAACCCAAAAGCCATTGACACATTGTAACTAGGTGAAGTTTAGGATGAATGCACTGCCCTTTACAATGGGATTGAATGGATTGTTGCTGAACGTTTATAGTTACTGATATCTGTGATATTTGTATTGTGAAAAGCAAATGTTTTATGATGCATAATTCTCTAATCTTGACATTTCTATATCATTAAAGACTAGTACATTTTACGATCATTCTACAGCAGGTATCTCTGTTTCTAGTTAATCAATATATGAACTTATAGTTTTTTTGTTGGGGTGTGCATGGGTTGCGGGGCCTCTAGACTTAAAACTTGATTCTGGTTCCAGCTCCAAAATTCAAAATTTCGAAGGACCAGCACATCTGGTTCCAGTCCCTAACCCAAGACCGACACACCCTTAAAATTTTTTAAGCCAAGCAATTTGAATGTTACATAATTCATTATGTTGTATGAATACTTTGTAATAGTATTATATTGCATAGCATTACAGCAATTTCAAATATTGACAGTATAGTGAATAAATTCTCATGAACATTTTGATTTAAATTTTAACTCTGCCAAATATTTATTTCATGTAATAACTACTCCATAACGTCAACATTTTTTTTCCTGAAGAAATTTTTTTCTTATAAAGTAAATTTCCTGTCATTAATGAAAAGTTTTCTATTCCGTAGCTTACAGGGTAGAAGTGTTTTTTGTCATTTCTATTTTATTTTCTTTTTCTTCATTGGATTCTATTTCATTTTCTAATCTAAATAAAGTTGAGTTCATGTATTATTTGTTCGGAATTAATCAAATTCGACTTTTCTCGTTCTATCTCAGAGTATCCATTCATTTGAAACTGATCTGCTTCGATTTCCACTTTCCAGCTGTTCAATGGCTCCCTCACGTAGTTCTTCTAAATTTCGAATAGTATCCAAAATCCTTTGTTTTCGATTATCTAATAAATTACTTAATGAAAGTAGATTATCTTTCCATTCATTGCAAAACTTCCATGATCCCTTCCCGAATCAAACATGAATCTTTCGATTCATTTGTTTTTGTAGTATTTAACTTTTTGAATCTTCTTTAGCTGTCTGGATAGCGTTTCATAAACTATTAACAGCTATAAACTACTAACAGCTAATTGTTATGACGTTAGCTTTTTATAAAACGCTATCCTAATCTCTAAAACATTAGGTCACGGAATATTATAAAAAATGAGTATGACTAGTCAAATTACTAACTATTATCTTAAATACTATTGTCAAACATGTTTTATTTTGTCATTTTACTCCCTTAACTTAGAAGACTTGGTCAATGAAGTCATTAAATAGTTTAAATGAGATGTATAAATAGAGTGTAAACAAATTAAATTGAGTAGAACAAGTAACAAAAACCTTGCTCGATTTACGTATAGATTCAAGTTCAAGTTTCTTTCAAACTTTTGATTTGAGCACATGTTTTGGTTCATGAATTATTTATTTGTGAGATATGTAAATCTAATTTATGAACTTCGACTCAAAATGAGTTCAAATTTTGAGCTCAAGCCAATTACCACTTAGAATCAAATCCAACCTTACATACATCAACATAGTTTACATTCATCTACAATTAAAGCTTAACACAAAACCATATCAGGCAAAAAATACAAGTCAGAATACATTCATCTATTCATCTTTAAACTGCATCTATTATAGAGAAAAAAGACCTAAATAGCTCAAATATACCTAAGAAGTTGTAGTATTTTGCTTGCAACGGAGATGAAACAAACACATTCTCATTAACCAAACAAACAAACAAAGAAATTAAGCACACAAATCAAAAGAAATTAAATGTTCATTGAAACCTCAACTCCACGATTAAATCAAAATTTTATAAAAAAAAAATTATATGGTAATTAAATAGGAGCACTCTACTTCCATGGTGGAAATGCTCTCATAATCAAGTTTATGGATTTGCACCGGTAACCACTAATCACTTAGCAAACCACCTGTCTAAAACAAAATCATTTAGCAAACCATTAATTGTCCAACTAAACATGCCTTATATGTCTAAACAACTAATACTTTCAATAATGTGTTTGGGTTAATTGACGGTAGTATTAAAGAAATAACAAATTTAGTTGTAGGGGAAATTAAATGTATACATTTGTATAATTGAACCAAAATTAATAATTGTTTGGTGGTCACTCCAAACTATTCATCGTCTCCAATGAAAAAAAAAATTACTTTACAATTGAGAATCTAATTGTAATTGAAATTGATTAAAAATGTTCCCTTGTGAGACGGCAAAGGGCGGAATTGAAGCTCCCTTTTTTAGCTTTCTTGGCTTGTTGTGTTGCTTAAATTGGTTTATCCCCGCTCCTAGCGGAGATTCTCCCACCATTCCATTGTCTCTTTATGTCTCACCTTTATGTTGTTTTTTCCCTCCAAATTTACACTATTCAACTTGTATAGTATTTCTATTATTACAGTATTTTCAATGCTAAAATTTATTTTCAATTATGTGTCATATAAAATGGAAATTTTGGAGAATGATGTATGTTTATCCCTAAATATTCAATTTTAAAAATTCATGTTCAATGCATTGTTTTCCATTTTATTTATTTATTTTTTGTTATCATTTAATATTGAATCAATTACAATATTAATTTACAATAATTTTAGGCATTATTTAAAAGTCTCTTTAGAAATAGAATGTGAGTTAGACAATGTCAAGTCCATGTCAGTTTCACAACTTATAAATGCACATTAGCATTATAGAGTTTTTTTTTTCTTAAAAAAAATCTCTTTATTTTTTTACGTGTCATGTGAATAACAACAATCCACATTAGCATTGGAGATGCTCGTAGAGTTCCGAGTAACTTGAGTTCCTCAGAGATTTTCTTTATCTTTTATATTTTAAAATTTTCGTTATATAATATATATCGGATTTCAGGGTTCAGGTTGGAACCTTTAACCCACATCTACAACACACAACATTGATTGCATATCGAAATTGATTTGGTTAAACATCAGACAATTCAAACGGTTATCAGTGAATTTAGTTAGAATTTTGTTGTATAATTTGAGTTCTTCCTACTAGCTAGCACCCACCACTAGGATTGATATAAGAGAACTCTTAATTGAAATTGGGGAAGAATCTGCTATACATGAAATGAATCAATAGATTTTTGTGGAAAATGAGTTTATGTTTAGAAATTCAGAACCATAACACCTAAAGACAAAGTTGGAGAGGTAAGAAAAAAAATAAGCCTACATTGATTTTTCATATTTCAAGAACCATCTAACTAACGTACTAGCTTTTGACTTAATTGACTCCTTTGCACAAGTTTGCTTTTCCTCAATTTGGTGGAGCAAGATAGATAATCGCCATATTTCTTGCATGGCAGACCTTAATCAGATCAAAAGAAGACATAATTTTTGAACTCATAATATGAATAATGATGTATTGGACAAATTAATCATAACATAAAAGGAATGGTCAAACACGAGTAGTGATGAAGTTTTAGGAGTGATGGTAGGGACTTCCACATGCATTTATGAGCAAACCTTTGGATTCCAAAACAAAAAAGCATTCTTCATTATTTTTAACAATACAACAATGTATATGATGACCTTTAATCAACTTTAATATAGGGATTGGAGACAACAATAATATAGTACTTGTTACAATGTTTTTTTCTTTTTTCGCAAAATAATATTTCTTTTATTGGTCTCTTTGTACACTGAAACTAAGGTTTCTAGGCCACCAAAATAATGTACCCCATGGGTTGGTTCGTGGTGAAGACAAGTTTGGATATGTGATGTGAGGGGTAAATAAACCATTTAAAATGAGATTGTTGGAAATTTGAAATTTTGACATTCAATAAATAAATCTCAATCTTATTTTGTGATCTCACAAAATATTTAACAATTACATAAAATCAAAAATTCAATTACATAAAATATAATAAAATTTAAAAATAATTGTTATTACATGTGTGAATGATTTATTGGCTCTCATCTCACTTTTTAAATCTCATTTAGTTGAGCACAATCTCATTTTAATTGTGCTTACAATAAATGTCAATCTTAATTTCATTTACTCTGTGAATTCCAAGAAATGAGATTGAGTACCATCAAATGACTACTATTATGAATGCTCTAGAATGCATATAACACAGCCTACGCAAAATGCACAAATTAAAGCAAAGCACTATTATTTGCTTCACTCGTCTAAAACAACGATGCAAATAAGCTGATACAAATAAACGTTTTTTTACTAGTGTCACTTTCACTTTAAATTGCTCTGCTCAATATCGATATTCTATTAGTCTTGGACAAGTTACACCAGAAAATACTTCAAGATCAATGCAAGGTTCACTCTTTCCAACCAACAAACAAGCTCCACAAGCAAATAAAACACAAATCCAAAAAATAGGAGCTCGACCAAAGCAAAACAGACAACCAAAGAAAAACCAAAAGCAAAGAGAAAAATCCGAACAAGCCCTAAAGGTAGAAGAACACCACTAAAAGTAAAGAAACTAAAGAAAACTAAGTAAACTGGAAACACGGTGGCCACCGGCGGCAGCCACTAATGCTAACACAAAAGGAAACTTCTTTTAGAGAAAAAGAGAAATTTTTAGAGAGATGTATTTGAACAGTAGAGCTTTGAGTTGGGTTGGCGAGAAAATAGTGATTAGGAAGCTGAATGAGAAGGCTTTACGAAATGCCAATTGTATTAAAAACAATTCACCAAAATCATTAGTAAAATAAGAACGAATGGGAAGTAAACAAGTAATCTTTGCCCACTTGTAAACGTAACTTAAAAACCTTTTATATATTTGGTCACAACAAAAATTGCAATTCACCACCATCATCTTAATTGAGTGCCATCAACACCAATTAATGGGGAGAGAGATGAGTAGAAATTAAGTAATGTGTCAACATTTATATTATTCATTATATCTACTTTTATCATGTAATTAAGGTCACCAAAAATTTCATATAACATTAACTATATGTGCCTTTTTTTAAGCATAGTGATTAAAAATGGCTAACTCCATTGGTAGATTAAAGTTTAAATAAATTTATTTCAAAATTGACATTTTTAACAGATAACATGAATCCTGCAATGGTACTCCAATTGAATACTCTTTAGTTTTTTTATTTTTAAAAAACAGCTGATTGTCTGTATATTCCGAGATTATATGTACTGGGTTGCAGTTTTTAGATTTTAACTTTGTATTATAAATTAGATACGACCATAAATTTAATGGTATAAATTATTTTGTGTCTAATTTATAAAACAAAGTTAAAAATCTAAAAACTATGACCAGCTACATTTGATCTTAAAATTTTGTACAAATAATTATATTTTTTAAAAACTAAAAAAAGGATAAATTATACTAGAGGAATTCAAACTTTACAAATTATAATACTTTGGAGTTCAAACTTTATGTAACAGAAAAGAGTCCAACATTAACATTTGAAACTATGTAATATTTTTGGTCGAATTATAAATTATTGGCTTGAGTTTCATTAAAAAACATGCAACTGATACTATCAGGAAATTATGTAAATGTGCGACAGATAAATTTTAAAAAATAATTTTTATCTAGGCAATAAACTTCAGAAAATTTTGAAAAGAATTTTGAATATAATTCCATATTTAATGGAGTTTGCAAAGATAAAAAAATTGATTGAAAGAAAATTTGACAGGACCTAATTTTACTAAATTTTATTTCTTAACAAAAATTAGATTTTATCGAAATAATCAATTAACGTGTGAAAATTAAACTATTAGTTTTCATAAAATTTTTTAACTCTTTAAACATTTTAAGAACAATAAATTACTATTAAAACCAGGACATGTCAGCATAATTCAGGTTAATAATTTATTTTCGGATTTCAAAATATTATATAATTTTAAAATTTAAACTATTTTCTTTTAGATTTTAAAATTGGTAGAATGTGATTTGAAAAAAAAAAAAAAACAATATACATTGGATTGGAATGCTAAGGAATTAGCGTTTCAGCATGCCGCAAGAAAAGCCAAAATATGTCCTCTGCCATATAAAGGTGTTTTTTATTTTTATTTTTATTTTTGTTGCTTTTTGGTGAAAAATGATTAGAAGACAAGGTTCACCTTCGATAGCTTTTACTAGATTTTACTCCATCATATAGTTCTATACTTATCTGCTGTATCTTAATACAATATATAAAATAGAACTGCACATTTTAGTGATAATATTTTGAAGAATTAAATATAAATACAAAATTTTTTCTTTCAAAAAAAGTATGAACAGAAATTTATATCCATTCTTGATTTCGTTGGGATTTTGTGGTACTTAATTTAATACTCTTTCCAGGTCTCTTTAATATTTTTACATTCATTAAAAAAAATATTTTTGTCATTTTCATTAAAAGTAACGCAAACTTATGTGAATATCATTTTCTTAATTGTTTGGTAGTTTTGAAAAATAAAGTGTTTAAATTAACATAAATAAGGATATTATGAAAAAGAGATAGTATTAATTTTATTAAATCAGCTATTAAAGTGAAAAAATAAGGGTTAAACATAAAACTCCCTCTAAATTTTAACTCATCCTAAAAAAATTATATTTTTCAAAATAATTTATAAAATAATCACTTTTAGTTATGAATACAATTTATAAATAAAATAAATATAACTCATGCACACGCTATTTTTTTTTTTTATACATAGATATCCACAAATGCACGACTTATGCAACCAAAGAGTAGGAATATATATTTATAAGCATGGTGTCTCGGATGCTTCAGTTCTCCATCTCTTTTAACCCACCCCGGGAAAAAGCACATAATATACAAATATTATATTACATTTCAGGGTATTAAGTTAAAAGAATTCAATGCGTTTCAAAAAAAAAAAAAAAAAAAAAAAGACAAAGCAATATTAACATTTGAAAAATCTGGTAACATGGTTATATGATAAAAGAAAAATATAATTTTAAGAAAATAAATGAATTTTTAGATTTAACTATACTTTATTCTTTTTGTTTTCACAAATTGATAAATTAGTCATTTAGTATTCATTATTAATTTTTTTTTAAAATTAAACTATTTTTTATTCCATCAGATACTTTTGATTTCTTTAAAAAAAATCATTAAAATATCAAATTAAACTTTACTAAAATGACTAAATTAAATTTTTCATAATAACGAACAATGAAATTATCCAAATTCGAAATCCGACTTTCATTTCTAATGATAATATGTCCTTATTTTTAATATATGATCATTGAAAAATTTTAAAAAATTCAGTTGAAAAATTTTAGTTTTAGAAAATACGCGTGTGAACTGTTTTGACCACATATACCAATAATTTTGTTTGATACCAGCTTCTGTGGCGAGATACCTATTAACAACAAAGCTCAGAAAATAATTATGGTGGCCCTTTGAAATTTTTATCATAATATAATTCTTTCTCTGAAGTCAAAAATTAAACGAAATTATCCTTTATTACATTTCTTTTTAGAGAAGTTTTTACCATAATTCTCTTTCTGAAGTAAAAAATTAAACGAAATTATCCTTTATTACATTTCTTTTTAGAATACAATATTTTTCATTCCCTACTGTTTCCCTTCCTTGCCAAACACAACCTAAAGATGGGGACTACCACAAAAAGAAAATGAAGATGATGGACGTGGCAATCTCATGGTTGAACACGTGTAACTAAAGTGAATTTCATATGGGTCTCTCCAGTCTTCTACCCATAGTACCACTTGCCCGCGCAGTTGCTCATATCA
Source organism: Croton setiger (assembly GCA_948099555.1). Taxonomy (NCBI): domain Eukaryota; kingdom Viridiplantae; phylum Streptophyta; class Magnoliopsida; order Malpighiales; family Euphorbiaceae; genus Croton; species Croton setiger. The sequence continues at coordinate 86,324 of CANUEY010047591.1, forward strand.
GTCTATCTGTATTTTTTGAATGTTCAAAATATTTCAACCCTCTCTCTTTCCTCTCTCCCTCCCGTTCACGTTCTAACGGACCCCTCCTTCTCCGCCACTCCTCCGCCGTTCATTTCTATCTTGCTCATTCTCTCCCTCTCCCTCTCTCTTCTCTCTGTCTTTGAAAGTTTTGTTAATTGGCCTAGTAAGATCCAGCGACAGGATCTGTGAGTTAGTGTGGAAGGTAGTTTTTTTTTATGATTAATTTTTTTCTGTTTGTGTTTGAGATAAGCTTGAAATTTTTGGTTTGAGTTCCAAGATTTTCTTGGATCCTTCCTCTCTGTTTCTCGCTTGCTTCTTTCCGGGATTTCCGATCTAGGTTTCTTCCCGATTACGTGACCTGTTTCTTAATGAATCTAACGAACGTTCTTAATGAGTGAGAAAAATGGAGACATTTCGCCTAAGGAAGCTCAGTGCTGCAGAATTAACTGATGATCGCAGCTGTAGTCATGGTTTCGGAGAAGGTGATAAGCTTCTTTCCTTTTTCAAATTTCTTTTTTTGGTTGCCTAGAAAATAATTGGAAAAGGAACAACAATCTTTTTCCCCCTTAATGCTTTACGTTTGTCTTTTCCTTTCAAGTTTAGTTCAAATTTCAAATGCTCTGTTTCGATTCAGATTTCATATAAGTTTTGTCCAAAAATTGCTCTGTTAATGTTTTTGTGCATTTTCCTAGCATCCAAAAAAAAAGGTAATGCAGAAGAAGCTACAGTGTGAATCTTATATGCTCGCTAATGGTTTGGCTTTTGGATTTTGGATTCTATAACTGTTTCAAGAAAACTAAGCTAAACAGCTGAAATTTTTTCTGATTTTGTTCTTAGCGGCTAAAATCGCAGACATATTGCTTGATTCTCGCTTTCTCTTTATTTTCTTTGAAACCGACAGAGTTTTTTATATTATATTTTTTATACATTTATTTTCCTCCATTTTTCTACTGTTCGTACCATGTAGAGGTCAACTACAAGGTTAAGTGTAGCTTTGCTTCTGCTTTAATTAAAGTAGGTTTTGAAATTGCTTTGTCACTTTTTCTATAATGGTATTGCCATAATTTTGCTGTGCTTTATGTCTTCGTTTTTTCTTAAATAAATGATTACAGATTCTGGGGCTACAGTGTGGTCTAATTGCAAAGCCTGACACTGGTGCCTATAATCTGCAGTGTGCTTCATTTTCCCGTTTGAAACTTTTAAGTTTATTATTCCTAGTCTTCTTTTGTGTGCTGTTTCTTTAAATGAATGTTTCGGGTTCTATGTTTATAAGAACTTTGATGATAAGTCCTTAGGTCCATTTTTTAAAAAATGCTTTTAGGTAGCTTCATCATATAGAGACACAGAAAGAGTTTCTTTTTGGGGTTTCTTGGTTGTCCTTTGATCTTTAGAAGGTATTAGTTGTTTCCTTAACTAGATTAGGGTAAAATGTTTTTAAGAGATCCTTCTAACTTTTACTGAAAGAAACAACCATCCTAATGTTGTCGTAGGAATTTGTTGTCAGGTAACAGCCTGGTATATAGATGGAGAAACTTTCAAAAAATTGACCTCTGATTCGGTGCGGTGACTTGATTTTATTTGCTTTATATGATTTGATTTGTTTCTCTACATAAAGTTAGTTCACAAGTAGTGCTGTTAACATATGTGTAAGTTATAATGTCTTGTATAACTTTTGTTGTTTAAATTGTTTACTCAACTCTCAGCTGTTTAAAAATCATGCTCATGTAGGCCTTGAGTGAATTTGGGCGGAGATCTTTAAATCAAGCAGCCGGAACACCTATGAAGAAGTTACTGGCTGAAGAGATGTCTAGAGAAATTGAAGCCAAGAGAAAATCACCGAATGTTATTGCTAGATTGATGGGCCTTGATGGGCTGCCAGCTCAGCAGCTGTCTCGTAAACACTCCAAAAGGTCATCAGCAAACTATCAACAGGGAATTGCATCAACTGAAAAGAGTCAAAGGAGTAGCACATCATGCAGTCGGCAATCATCCAGAAAAAGCTCAAAGGAGGAGCAGGAATTTAAAGATGTATTTGAAGTTTCAGACAAATCAAAAATTGATAACTGTAGTGACACATTGCAGGGGAGTGCAAACTCAAAGCTAACTGATGCTGAGATGACGTTCATTCGGCAAAAATTTATGGATGCCAGGCGTCTTTCAGCTGATGAAAAATTTCATGATTTAAAGGAATTTCATGATGTCATTGATGATCTAGAATCCAACAAAGACCTTCTATTGAAGTTTCTTGAGCAACCAGATTCATTGTTCACAAAGCATCTACATGATCTACAGACAACTACTTCCCCGTCCCATTATCGTCACATATCAGGTTTGAAGTCATCACGTGCTCCAGAATGTGGGTGCAGTGATCTTGGCTGCAAACTAGAGAAAGGAGCTCCACCTAAAAATCGTCAAAAGTACAACAATGATCTTCTTAGCCGTTCTTACAGCAAACATGCTGTCAGTGATCCACTCAAGTCTGTGAAAATTCAAGTAGACGAGAAAGTTGAGTCTTCTGTTCTTCCTACAAGGATTGTTGTGTTGAAACCAAATTTTGGTAAAGTGCAGAATGCCAATAAAGCTGTTTCATCACCTCGTTCTTCTCATGATTTTCTTTCAGAAAGTAAAAAGAACACTGAATTTCCATTTATGAACAATGGCGAAGCAGAGTTATGTAGGAAGAAAAGGTTTGCTGATGATGATTCAGGACTCCCTAGGCAAAAATCTAGAGAGTCTAGAGAGATAGCGAAGGAGATAACGAGGCAAATGAGAAGCGGTTTTGCAAGTGGTTCCGTAAAGCGATTAAGCTCTGGATTTCGAGGATATGCTGGGGATGAGAGTTCATCAAATAGGTCTGACAATGAATCAGCAAATGAATCAGACACACCGACTGTAATTTGTAGAAATTCTGTTGGTTGGAGCAACCGACACAGACCTTCATCATCCCGCTCTGCTGAATCATCTGTCAATAAGGAGGCCAAGAAGAGACTCTCAGAAAGGTGGAAAATGACTTATAGGTCTGCAGATATGGGAATTGTTAATAGGAGCAGCACACTAGGTGAAATGCTTGCTTTACCTGATAGGGAGACTAGGCCAGCCAATGTGCATGCCATGGTTGGTGAAAAGGGATTAAGTGGCAAATTTGGTGGTAATGATGGAATAGTTAAGTGCAGTGAACCTTTGGGAATAAGCAGTAGAGATGGCTGGAAAGAAGTATGTGTCAGAAATCTTCCTAGATCAAGATCTGTTCCTGCTTCATGTACTACTGTTGGCAGTCCTAAAACAGTTATGCGCCATGAAAAGGTTTGTAATGACAGGTTTTTACTACCTAAAGAAGTCCTGCAGCAAGAGAGGATCAAGGTAACAAAGGGGAATTTCAATCAGAGGGAAGATTCTTACAGAAATTCCAGATCTCGTAGTAAGAAATATAACTTTTCTAAGTACAATTACACTGACCCCAGTGACACTTCACCGGAAATTAATTTTGGGCACAATCAAGCGCAGAGCAATATTGCCGATGATGATCTATTTAAACAATGTCATTTGGCTTCTGAGATGTCAGCTACATTTGTGACAGATGAAAGTTTAGGTCCCGATAATGTGGTAGATTTGGAAATTGACGATGTGGCCACGCCATCTAAACCGGTTGATTCGATAGTACCTGCTTATATGATGGTAAAAGGCAATTCCCCTTCAAGTGACCCAGAAGTATCAATTTCACAGGTACAATTTTTTCCTTTTTAGGTATTCCTTATGTTCACTATTAGATTACATGGCATTTTATGAAAGTCACCATAGTCAAGGTCTGAGTATAATAGAATTTCCTATATTGTCTTAATAACTATATTATGCAGTTCAAAAAAAAAAAAAAAGGGAAAAAAGAGCGAATGAGTATGGTGCATATCTTCTTAACTTGTAACCGTTAGGTGCATCCATGAGTTTTACTGAGCAGAACTAAATAATCAATTGGTTTGTTTTGGTTGATTGATCAGTTATGGTTTGTTTCAAACAGCATCAATAGCAGCTATGGTTTGTTTCAAACAGCATCAATAGCAGCTATAATTTTAATTCGGTATGCTTTTGAACCATAAGTGACAGTACCAAACTAAACTGTGGCCTGATTCAGTATGGTCAAGTTTCTGGAAATTCACCTTTGGTTTGAACCAAACTGACAGGTTTTAGTTCTGTTTAGTTTGGACAATTTGTTCTGCCCTATTCAAGAGGTTTTACTTGTTGCAATTGGAATTTCTGTCAAGAAAAAAAAAGTCGTGCTTTTATCTGGTTGTTAGTTGTCATAAACAGTCGTTACCATTTGATTTACCATAGGAATGTGTCTGCCTGCCTGATCAACATCATCCTTTGAGTTATACCAATGGCATGAAATGAATCCCTCATGATTAATTTAGATGATTGCTCTTACAGGCAACTAGTTTTTCTATTAGGGATTGTTGTGTAACAGAAACAGTTAGCTTGGTTTATTTTAGGGATTGCTTGCTTTATTTCACAACTTTCTTATTGTGCTAGGAATCATCAACTGTACTACATGACAAGGATTCACTTCCTCTGCAACACTCTGCCACAGAGCTCGAATCCTCTCCAAGCTCTAAGGAGACTGAACAACCGAGTCCTGTTTCAGTTCTTGAAACTCCTTTCCCGGATGATTTATCTTCTAGTTCTGAATGTTTCGAGAGTTTAAGTGCAGACCTGCATGGTAATCTGAGAACTTCATTACTTTGTTTTTTTATGTTTCTGACCTTATTTTTTCTTGAAATTCGAGTCTGTCACAAGATTTTTGTTATGAACAAAAGTTGTTTATAACAAGTATGCATCACAATGAATGAAGTTTATTTTTTGAACTTAGTAAAATTATAGTTAAGTAATATTTTGTTGGCGGCTTTGAGATGCAAAGGATATGGACTTTTTCTGTTTTTCATGCCTTCCCCACTATCTTTTATTGCTATTTGGCCCATGCCCATTTGTGTGTCAAATAAGTAAAATCGCACTTGAATTTGGAAGATGAAGAAAAAAAATATAAACCACATAATTAGAAAAGAAATTTTTATATTCATTTTGTATTTGCTTTCTCTATGCCATAGGACTTCGGATGCAGCTTCAGCTACTGAAGTTGGAGTCAGAAGCATATGAAGAAGGGGCAATGCTCATCTCAAGTGATGAAGATGCTGATGAAGACTCTCTTGCGATTTCTGAAGCCAAAAACGAAGAAAGTAGAGAGCTTTCCTACGTAGTTGATGTATTACTGGAATCTGGTGTCAATGATGCTGACCCTGATTCTTTCATGGCATCGTGGCATTCTTCAGAGTGTCCAGTGAACCCTCTGGTATTTGAAGAAGTAGAGAAGAAGAATCGCGATCACCCCTCATGGCCTAAGTCTGAAAGGAAATTGCTGTTTGACCGGATAAATTCAGCTCTTCTAGCGATTAACCAACAATTTGCTGATCCACATCCCTGGGTGAAGCCTTCGGCTGCAATTCTTCCTAGGTGGAGTAAGAAGGGGCTCAAAACCGAGATTCTCCAATTGATTGCGAGCCAAGAAAAGACGGGGAAAAATAGTGCAGCTGAGATGGCTTTGGTTATGGAATCGGAATGGCATGATTTGAGAGATGACATTGATGTAATTGGTAGGGATATTGAGAAACTACTGCTAGAAGAATTAGTAAAAGAAATATAAATTTGCACATTTAGCAAGCTATTGAATACATATAGAAATTAAGCAATGATATGTTTACATTTCAGTTTAGGAAACGATGAAATAATAAATCATTGGAACTGCTTAAGCTATAAAAAATCTTTCATGATGTAAATATTAAGTATTAATATTTCGAGGATGAATTAGCTTTAGATGGCAAAACATTAAAAAAAAATGTTTATGCTTCAAAATGTCGTCAAAATCATAATTAACCCTATAACTATAACTAAATTTCTAATTTATCTTCAAAATTAATTTTGCTTATGTTACATCGAATTGTATCTTAATGATAAATAGTTTTGCGTAAATAAATTAGTAATATTTATGCATAATAAAAATGAAAATTTATCAAAAAATCCCAGAAGTATAGTTTTAAAACAGTGTTTGATAGCTACAGTGTTTAGCTGTTGTTTTGGACAAAAAATAGATAACATGCCTAAATTATAAATTATTTTAAATAGATGTGTTTGATAATAGTGGTTAAAGTTAACTTTCTTAATGTTTAAAGGGTTTATAAACCGTTATTCGAATAATTAAATGCTGCCAAAACAATTAATTTTGCCGAATAAAACATGCATATAACTCACGAAATTTAAAATAAGGAAATATATTATTTCATCCCTGTATACCAAACTCTAGAGTTTGGTACTTTTTGTTTTTGAAATACATGAAAATCCCCAATTTTTGTTCCTGTCAAATTTAAAATTGTTTTCCGTTAAAATTTAACCCCTTTAGTTACAGTCACAGAGTTGAGATTTGCAGTGGCACATTTCCTTTCTAAAAAAGAATATTAATTAAAATTGTAAAATTATAATTTAATCCATAAATTTTTCACTAAATTTACAACAAAGGGAAATAAATTCATTCCCTAACAAACTTAAGTGAAAAATGAATTTTAAAATTGCTAGAAGGATAAATTTGTTAGATGAAATTAAAAAGCATAAAATTATATTAATTTTAAAAATACATTAACCGTATAATATTAGGTAATCTACCAAAATCATAATAATTTTTCTTTCCTATATTTTCTTCAAAGTAATGAGTTACAATTTGATTGTGTTATAAATTAGACAAAACATTTATATCATTACATTTGCAATCAATATGGATAAACTCATTAGTATAATTTATCAGTCAGATTTGGCAAATCTACAATCTAATTATTTTGATACGGCAATCAATATAGATAATATAACTGATGGTTTTGGGGGAAAAGAAATTTGAAAAGTCTTGATTTGGAGAGTTTCAAGGCTTTACTCCTGGATAATTTAATTACCAACCACTAGGAAGTAAAGATTCTGTTCCAGTCCAGCGAATTAATATTAATATTAATATTAATGTAGGATTGAGTTGAGTATATAATAATAATAAAATAAAATAAAATGAAGAGTATAGAGAAAAGGGGGGATTTACACTAATTGTAATTAAGAGAGCTAATTAGGTGACATAAAATAGACTCATTTATTGAGAAGAGAGTGAGTTGCAATTGCAGGAGGTGTCCAAAATTGAGCATTTTTAACCTTTGAAACGCTTGCCAAAGCACTTAACGGCGTCACATCTCCAACAATTGTCACCTTCTTCGCTGCAAAATCTATGCTGAACGACCTCACACCTGTTCATTTTTATAGTAATTAACTTTATTTTCCATAAATGAATCGAAAATAATAAATATATTAATTTTACCTTCCATTCTAGATAGATGCTTCCGTACTTTTCCTTCGCACCCTCTGCAGTGCAGTGATACTCTCAAAACCACCACCTGCATCATCATCTCATATTCAACAAACTAAACTTTTCAAATCCAACCCAAACTAAATAATTAAACTGAACCTGATTTGTAGGCCTCTCTTTTTCCACAGAAATCTGAGGTAGAACGGCGTCGTAATCGGGAATACTGTCGAAGAATTCTTTATCCCCTAAAAGATATCTAGAGGAAGTAGGAGGAGTTATAAAGTCGGAGCGATTAAGCCAGCTTTTTGTAAGCTCCAGCTTTTTCTCATCATTAACTATATCTTTATCCTTATTATTACTATTACTAACTTTAATATTATTATCATCTCCTTCAATACCGAGCTGCTTACTTGACAACCGCTTGTCTTTTTTCTGACTTCTCTTTTTGTTTGCATCAGTCGTTTTGGCTTTTTCTGCAGTGTCGTTTTTAGTATTCTTCTTCTTCTGCTGAAGGAGATGGTAAGGTTGGGGATTGATAACTGGTGATTGAGAAGTACAAGGAGCTAATGGGAGACCTCTAGGTGTTCTTTTCTGGTCTCGTATTATAGGATTGTGGCGGTCGATTGCTCGGCCACCGATTGAAGAAGCGGCGGGCGCGGAAGAGGAGGAGGAGGAAGGTTGATCGAAAGTCATGGTAATGGCAGTGGAAGCTTGAGAAGCACAGAAGAAATCAATTGTTTTCATAATGCGGTGGTGGAGAATCTGAATCTAACACTAATAAGAAAGAAAGATAATGATGATGGGTTGTGGTGTGATATATGCTGAAAACAAAGTAATTTAATAATATTTGGTGTGTATATGATTTATTAGTTTTCTTTGATTTGATAATATTCTGACCAATAAAAATTAGAATGTAATTTTAGTTAGATATCTGAAGAGAATAGAAACCCAAAAAAGCAAATCTTTTAATGAATGAAAATGATTTGGAGCAGCTCTGTGTGCTGCTTTTATTTATTTTTTTATTTTCCAATATTTTCTTACTTTTACTTTCACTGAATTAATTAATTCACTAATTTTTATACCTAACCTTCAATGCTTTAACCAAATTTCCAAATGTGTTTGTAATTTCAGTTTGAAAATTTAATTATTCGACTTTTTATATATAGGGTATTTGATACTCTATTTTCTTTCTTAATAAAACTGATAGATTAAATCTGTGGCCACTGATACTTTATTTGTTTTAAGTCATTGTTTGGTTCAAAATTATTTTCATGGAAGAAACATTTAAAACACAAATTTTCTCTTCAATTTCTTCTCAATCTTTCTTTAATTTTTATTTTTTCTTCCAACCAAATACTTCAATTTCCATACAACTTTTTAACTTTCCTTCCAAGTCACTCTCAACCACATAATACCTAATATACTATTTTAAGTGCTAAAATTAAGTATGTGGCTTATGAATAAGTAAATTATTTTTTATTTTTATCTCAACATTACATGGTATTTTGTAAATAGTTGGTGTAATTTTATTAACGGTGGTGTGAAAGTGAAAAAAGAGAGTTGTTTTGTATGTAAAAAGGAAGAGTGAATGCAGTAGGTATTGGGGAGGTGGAGATGGCCTACAGAGTTTATTGTTAAATAAATGAATACTCAGGAGCTTGTCTCTCTATTCTATTCAATTTCCAGACAATTTTAGGGTTAGATGAGAATCAGACACACACACCCACCAACGGTCAATTTTTTAATTCTATTCACGCCCAACCCGTGATATATATGCATGGAAAAATGTCAGTACTATTTTTTTTTTTTTTTTACTTGGTTAGTGGTCTCCAATCTGGACCATCACGAAAGTTGATTTTTTTTTTTTTTTTAATTTTTAAGTTTGATTATCTACTTTAATTGAGATTAATTCTAGTAGATCATTATTTAAAAAATTTAATTCTACATCGTAAAATTATGTTATTATACATTTTTATATTTCTATTTCTAGTCTTGATTTGCTATCAATTATTAGATTTGAATGCTAACAATTTCTCATAGAAATTAATTGGAAGAATTTTCCAAGAAATCTTAAGAATTAAGGATACAAAAAGGACCTCTTCGTTCAGAAACCGCTAGACTACTTTTTTTTTTTTACATTAACTAATAAATGAAGGCCTCCTAGACTAGTATTATTCTAATTAGATTATTAAGCATAATTATATTTGTATTATTAATTTTTACAAATTAAACAGAATTGATTTGTAATCTGAGCATAATAATAGGAATCACTTATATATAAATAAATATGCACTTTGTTTAAATAAGAAGGTCAGCCATAATCAAATACAGATCTCTGGATAGACATATTTTATATTTATAAGAGTGAAGCTATGGGAGGTTATATAATAATTATTTATTATAAGAATAAATTAAATTAGTATTTTAACTTTTATTCTCCAATTAAAATTACATATTTAGGAATTATTTTTGAGTTCCTGAGATTTTGGTTAATAGACTCGTTGGTCCTCCTATTTTCAAAATTTTATCGACAAGTCCCTAACTTTTTAATAATAAACTCTCAGGTCTTTCCGTCCACTTTTTCTGCTAGTCAACGAAAAAGTCAACGTTTTTTTTTCAAAATGACAAAAATACCCTGTGGTTTATTTGAATTGAACCGGACTAATTAAACCCAATTTTAAATCAAACCCAGTAAAAATTGAAAATGACCAAATAGGGACCTCAAGGATGTTAAAATGTATGATAACCAACTACACCAAGACACCTTTAGCGTATAAGTTACAACCATTCACTTTTTATCACTATAACAATTATCTATTCTTTCAATTAAGATTTTATTTAAATAATTACATATTTATTTTTTTATCATCCTAGACAAGTAAGGTTAGAAGAGAAAGTTTAACTTTTTCGAAAAATTTAAAAAGATTTTACAGAAAATTGAGTGTTTATTTGGAGAAATTAACAAATATTAGAAAACTCATATTTCTAATTCAAGGAAATGAAATATTTATTATACTCTGGGGTCTCTCTATTTTGGAAATTGTATCATCGGGTCCCTAACGTTTGGAATAATAGATTCTGAGGTCCTTCCGTCCAAAAACGGCGTTAGTCAACGGAAAAAGTCAACGATTTTTAATTCCAATAAATATTTAATTTCCTTGAATTAGAAATATGAGTTTTCTAATATTTGTTAATTTCTCCAAATAAACACTTAATTTTCTGTAAAATCTTTTTAAATTTTCCGGAAAAGTTTAACTTTCTCTTCTAACCTTTAGACTTGTCTAGGATGATAAAAAAATAAATATGTAATTATTTAATAAAGTCTTAATTGAAAAAATAAATAATTGTTATGGTCATAAAAGGTGAATAGTTGTGCCTTACACAATAAAATCTTATCACGTCAATTCAATACACTGTAGTTGTCTTGGTGTAGTTGGTTAGCATGCATTTAAACATTTTTAAGGTCCCACTCTGGTCATTTTCAATTTTTACTGGTTTGATTTAAAATTGGGTTTAATTAGTCTGGTTCGATTCAAATAAACCAAA